>CABFVX010003515.1:0-11421 GCA_902151425.1 Timema shepardi | reverse complement strand
ATTTAATGTAGATTAATTTTGTACATGAACACCTTTTCGTTAGAGGTCACGGTTTTCGAGTTATACGAGAATAACGTGGAAGAATGACCTTTAAACGCTCCCCTACCCCCCCGCTCACCCCCCACCGGTCAGGATTTTTAGTATGTTGTTTATGGTACTCCTCCCTACCACTGTACAAAAATTTGCGACTACACGAATTATTTCCCCTATTCGACCTTTTTTGGTCTTCGTTGACTGGACTAATATATACCTATATTTTTTAACTTAACGAGGTCAGGAATAGGCAGGTAGAATCTTAAGGAAATGTACCCGCATTTACGCGTAAGGTGAATGGGGAGCCATTTGGGGGACATCAGTACACACCAGCCGGGATTTTAACCCTGACATCCCCCACACTGACGATCCAGTGTTGCGAGTGAAGTACTAACGCATGTGACCATCGATGCGGGTTGAAGAAAACTATTATGGTAGTTATCAGAGGGAGTGAAATCAATTAAAGCAAAATTTAAATTATATATTTTCAGTGTGTATAATCAAAACAATAACAAGGGTTTTTTAGTACCATCTACAACACTCCTTAATAAAGAATAATTGTTGTCAGAATTCCTACTATTGAATTATATATAAATGTATAATAATTTACGTTAGTTGGAAAATGTATGAACGCTATTATGATAGGGTTTCCGATTGTGTTATGCGGGAGACTACAAAACCCTTTGATTTGGGCAAGCAAGCAAGCAAGCAAGCAAGCAAGCAAGCAAGAAAGTTGACGTGAGCGATTATTTTTTTCTTCCCATTTTAGTAGTTAATGGAGATTTATTAAATTTTATCTGTGCATATCACCTGTATATTGTATACAGGGAGGCGGGGAGAAGGAAGGGGTTGTCGCTGTCCCCAGATGCGGCCATGGATAGGACGACTGTATAAACAAAACTAGCATCTGTTCACGCGGAACAACTATCAGCCCGAAACAATGATTAATGCATCCGTAAGATTAGTTGACAGCATTGGCTAGTGGTTGCTTAGGCCATTTAGCCTGAGAGCATAGGACGGGGCGTGGGGTATGGATGAGTAACCACATAGTGTGATAACCCATCTGTAGGAATCAATCACTCGCCTCTTAAATATGCACTTAAGCACACTATATCCATGCGGTCAAAGCCGCAGATTTATAAAACCAATAAATATAATAATCAACAAAGATGTAATGGTGTGTTCTGGTACACTATTTGGCGTAACGCAACCTGACTATATACATGTTAAATACACCTATGGCGTAGAAGTGAGAGTAGAATTTGGAGAAAGTTCACCAGAATTGGTGTGACGAAAAGGTGGGAAACCATTTTGGAAACTTAAGCCAAACTTGATAAGAATGCAATTTAGTCCTGTCCCCACTGATGTGGGTTGATACAATTTAAAAGTTTTCAATTTCCCATGCCTTAGCCAAGTTTTCCAGACTAAAAAATTTTATTGTCTAGGGATTTTATATAAATAACATAATTAATTTTCACTGATTTATATTAGATTTGTTCTTGGTTCTAGATTCAGAGGACCCGGGTTCGATCCCCGGTGCAGTGGGTCTGGGACAGGGTCAAACTCACCCTCGCGAGGACAAATGAGGAGCTACTTAAATAAATAAGTAGCAGCTCCAGTTTATAAAACTGAGATTAACGGCCGGAGGGTTTGTTGTGTTGACCACATGACACCCTCTATTGGCAAATGTTGGCACTATCATCGCTAACGGCAGCGGCCACTCAGTCAGTATAGCTCACACCATGGAGTTTTTTAAATTAAATTATTGGCACCTAGAGTATTTAATAATTAACTAACGACAGTGATCTTCACAAAATCGCATGAGGTGAAGATAAAAGTGATAATAGATTAAACTGGGCTATGATGCTATTCTACTTCATATTTTAAAAAATATTGCAAAAATATCTGAAAATACCAATAACTTTTTAAAATCTCCTGGACTTCTTCCTAATTTATTCCTAGCACATTAAATTCCCTGAAGTTTCTCATATTTCCTGTTTTTCCGGTGCGTATCAACCAAGGCCATACCAAGTTATTTTGATGGGAAGGGGGAGGAGGGGTGTGTCGAACCCCCCCTTCTTCCATAAAGTATTATTATAATATTTCCCCCCTCTTCAATACTTAAACTAGTAACTTATTGGAGTATTTAAAAAAATATTTACGGCCTAAATATTTACCAGGCGTTGGAGTTGTGTGTTGTCCTAGGTTAAGCCTGAAAAGATGTGGGCGGCTGATACATCCTTGTATTATGATGGCGCGGATTCGGAACAGCCTGTATTTAACTCGTGAGAGGTTGCACGCCGCAGACATCCAATCAGCTGTTCACTCGGTGGAATCTTCTAGTAGGAGTTCAAGGTCACCCACCCTTTGAACGGAGGCCCAGGAAAACACACCTTGTGCACGTGATGGTTATTCCAGTTCAATTTTCAGAGGAAGGTCTTCTTCCTTATCTGGCAACTAGAAAAGTTACTATATCTACTTTCACGCATTCATACGTCAAGCCAAGTTTTATGCAGCTGTCAATGTTGATATTGTCAATACTGATGCTAAAATAACACTAATAAAATGATAAAATATTATCAATTTTTTTTAAAATATTTAGAGCCGCGTCTTACTAGTAGCCCGTCCGGATGACACGCTTATGTACTAATTATGCTAATGTGTTGGGGATGAGGAAAGTTGAATTTAAAGGAGATGTACTCGCATTTGCGTGAAGAGAAGACGGGGAATCATTTAGGGGGGAAAACAATCATGGTATACCCAACCAGGATTCGAACTCCGATATATCCATCATCGGCAGCCCAGTCTATTGCGAGAGTGACTCAACCATGTCGACAATCGTCACAAGTAGCCAATTGATTAGAGTGTGGCGAATTTAAGTTTGTCAACTCTTACAGTCAAATAAACTTTTTCCTGGTGGCGTGTGCGGGTTGGGTTGTAGCTTGATATTTCCTGTAGCATTGGAATCATTCCGCTTTCTGAGCGAGTCATTGACGCAACACTGCCATCCAATACTCCTCTCCGCTCACTCTCCCAACACTTCGTTTCATCTCTGCCTTTAGACAAGAAATATGGCCGAGTTTCACATTGAATTGAATTACATTTTCAATTTTAACAATGTTCATCATTTGCATCTGAAGCCGTTTTAACTGAGTGCCGGTAGTCAAAGTGTACTGTATATGTTTTGAATAAACTTTGTATTGAAATATATTTTTCATTTCACCGTAACCTGAGTGCACATTCTACCACCGTGCATTCTATCATGGGCGAAAACTTTGTAATGATACTGTTTTGAACCCCTCTATTATTTATTTAAAAAGTCATGTATGAAGGTATTTTACTTCAATAAACTGTATGTATGTTATACCTTTAGTACTTCATCTATGGAGAGTACCGCGCTTTTCAGAAATAATGTTAGTGAAATGCACCATTAACACTTATTTTTTCTTTCAATGATCAACTCCGTAGAATTTAGCAAATTCCTGTGACTCGCTGGCTCCCTCTACCAATAGGAAGCTAGCCTTCATAATACCTGTCGCCAGGACTCTTTCTATTAGTTGGTTTTGACACGGCTGACAAGGGGTCCAAGAGGCCAGCGGTAGGTCATCTACTATATATAAGCAGCTTGTACGTATGGATATATAGCAGTAACACAGAAAAGCAGTGCCGGTAATATATTAAGCAGTAACATAAATCAGCACAGCACACGGCACTCAGAACGCTGAACGTGTCACAGAAAAACAATTTTAACAAAATTGTATTACATAATAACACATCTTCAGTACCGAATATGTAATTACATAAATAAATCGTGTGCAACATTAAAAGTCTTGTTTATTTAAAAATATTAATTATAAGAATAATCAAATCAAGTAACCGCGGGCAGTAAGACATACTCGCGTTGTCAACACCGTAAAACCCATAATCGTTATAAGGTATTGATCAACCACAGGGCATTATCTCATGTTATAATTCCGTATAATCTTAATTAGTACTCGATCACGGGGCAAATATCAGCTAATTATACCTAAATCAATAAAATTGGCTCCCAATCGCGGGGCAATTATATCAAAATACCGTACAGCGCTAATTAGTGCTCGATCACGGAGAAAATATCAGCTAATTAAACAGTATCACTTTAATTGGCGACCAACGCGCTGCCGTATCATCATAATTGGTGCCCATTGCGGGTCGTAACACTTTAACTTAATCGAGATGACCCACCGATGTACTCCAGGTATGAGGAGAGATTCCACCCCCTGAAGCCCAGGTTTCTCTAAAGTATATGTGGTCCAGTATTCATGCGTTCCTCCTAGGAAAATAAAACACACCCAAACCCTCCTAAATTTGACTAAAACCAACAAACACCAACATAACGGGACACTCCCATCTTCCCAAATCTCAAGGAAAAAATATTTACTTCCCTTACAACAATTTTTTTAATTTTTCAGCATAGTGTCTTACTACACGTTCGGGTTACACGCTTATGTACTAATTACGCTAATAGTTTTAAGGTTTAGGGAAGTTATATTTATAGGAAATGTTCCCACATTTGCGTGGAGTGAGTGGGGGAAAACCCTTTTGGAAAAACCACCCTGAATACACCCGAGCGAGATTCGAACTTCGATTTCCCCATCATCGGCGGTCTAGCTTATTGCGAGAGTGGCGCATTAGATTATACGGCCACCGAAGCGGGTTTACGATCTATTCATACACAAAATCACGATAAAAATTACAAGGGCAAATTTACTAATCCCTATGCAATTTTTATTTAAGATTCATCTGGACAGTTTCACCTAATTCGTATGCATCTTGCTCGCTCCATGAGAAGCCAGGTCCGGTGTAAAGCTTGCCCCACGTTTGCCAAAAATTAAGAGCATAATGTGTTACAGTGGCGCAGAAATTCACACGCTAGCATAACCGTATCTTGAAATATTATGGTTCCTTTCAACACTAAATAGAAATAGCTGATTTCCGACATTTTATTCTCTAGTGGATAAACGTATCTAAGAGGAATATCCCAATGGGTGTTTTCAAATTTTTTATGGTGTCGTGAAACAAAAAAAAACGCGCTTTTTTGTTTAATATGTTCAAATAATTTCACTACAGTAGTAGAAGCTGTCTGTTAGTATCTCGATTGATTTAGCTGCAATCGCACCGATTGAGTCAGTTGGTTTTGAAATTTGATTGGTCCTCCCAATCTGAAGTTGTTGCGCAGAAAAAGGAAAGGTGAAGTTATTTCAAGTCGCGCCGAGCGGAGAACGCCGCCGAGGCTTGTGAGTGGGTAACATCTTGTCACGTGATTACGTTTCTGCTATGCTCTTGTTTTCCGGCGAACGTGTGAATTCACTGACGAGCTAACATGTAATTAGTACCTAAGTGCATAACCCAAATGGCTAGTAAGACGCGGTGCTAACATAATACTGCACAAGGTTGATTTACATAAAATGCACCTCTATTCTCTTGGAAGGTAAGAAAGTAAAACCATAATGTGAATGAAACCACCTTCTCGGTTGTAGGTTCAAGTCAGATTCCAGCCAAGCGTGTCAGAGTAAGGCACACTATCCGTGCTACCAACACAGTAATTTTTTTAGTGAATGTATTTCGTTGTTGCTTTGTCTGTGTACGTTTGTGGGAGAGTTTGTTATAGCCGAACACTCTAGTTTGAAGTTCGTGTAACTTTAGTCTGTTGTTTTCTCAGGCTGTATAAGAATTGTGCGGCACCTGCTTCTTTTGATGAGTGGGTGCTAACTAGCTTTGTTAATTACCAAATTACCCCCCACCACAGGTATGCCCTGTCGGCCTTGGCAAGGGAGGTAAGTTATGTGTGGGTTGGTTTCCTCTGGAGCAGCGTCGCGCCAATGTTGAGGGACATTCTTTCGTTTGATTAGTTTTAATAAGTGTGGGACCTCGAAGTGCCGTGGGGTGTAATAGGATCATGCTGCGTGCGTTTACCAGCGACTTGAGTCTTTTAGACTTAGAGTAAAGACCAGAGGTCACCACCGTATGGTGAAGAAATTACGTCAAACATGCGGCCCTATCCATGATTCCGTGGAGCCCACGGGCCTTATGATGAACCAACATGCCATGCGATCCTATTTTTTCCTACCAAAATCCTACTATACATAGTAGAATTCTGACAGGGAAAAATACCTTTCAGACATCTCTTCTTACCACAAACAGGGTATACCTGCCTTAAGAAGTTAGCATGTCACCTTATTTATAGAAAAAACACGATGGAAAGGGCGATTTCGGAAAGATACTAGCGTTATTAATGCTATTTTCACTATATATTTATACGCAAAGTAATATGATTACTAATTATATAGTAGTATCGATAGAGATAAAATAGAATAATCTGGTAAAATTTTACTAAAGATATGGGGGTTTACAGTAGAGTTTTCATTTTTTTAAACGTTCTTCCCACCCTGTTACCATTATATATGGAGACGACCATTCATCACAGAACATTAACTTAAATAAACCGTACCTTGATTTCCCAACCAACTAAATCTTCTACGTAAATAAAATTAAGAGTTTGTTTGCTTATCATGACTCATAAGCATTTCGCGCAGAGGTCTATCATTTTAAAAATTACTAGCTCCAGTGCACTAACATGTTTTTCCTCGAAGCAGGAATTTAAAAATTAGTAGTTCCAGTGAACTAACATGTTCTGGAAACAGGAATTTAAAAAATTAGTATCTCCACTGCACTAATATTCCCCTAGAGCAAGAATTTTAAATTTACTTTCCACGTAAAGTAATTAAACTAAAAACATTTATCTGGACAACGCTGGGTACTTCGACTAGTAGATAACATATGTTGGCTTTAATGGTCTAACAACTCTAAACCTAAGGAGTCACTTTCGCAAGAGAATGGACGTTATTCGTGACGGGGATATCAAGGTTCGAATCCTGGTAGAGTGATTTTTCCTAAATGGTTTTTCACTCTTCCTTCACGCAAATGCGGTTATACTTCCCTTGAATTCAACCTTACTCATCGCTAACACTTTAGCGTAAATAGTTCATATGAGTATAAATTGAACGGGCCATGAAAGGCAGTAACACACACACACACACACACATATATATATATATACACACACACATATATATATATACACACACACACATAAGACCACGCAAGAAAATATTTGATATTATTTTAGGATTAATACCCTCCAAGCTGCCAAGACGATATTTTGACAATCCCACCATCTGAACACTCCATGTTAAGGTTCAAGAAGAAGGCCTGATAAGGTTAGCTTAGGGAAAACAAGCCCGCATTAGCGGAGTGATGAGCGAATCATATGTAGGAAACATACCTCGAGCGTAACCAGCCAGGATTCAAGCCATCGCCTCACCCGTGAATAGAGTGCAACGCGAGTCTGACGCCTTAGACCGCAAGGCCGAACACCTGTCAGTGGCGAGAGAGTAAATGTCAAAAGTTTTATCATCCAGGGTTCATGAGAATTGGGTCGCTCAATTCCCCTGCAACAATCATCTCACAAGACCTTGGTCGTAGCACGGGCAATCTTTCAGACCGAAACACCACGCTCAGTCCTGGATTAACAGATAGGCGGACTAAGCACGTGCTTAGGGCACCAGCAAAAGAGAGGTACCAAAAAATGAGAAATGTTTTTTGAATTAATATAAACTCTACTACCAGATTTCGATGAATGAAAATAAGCAAAATGAACTAATATTCCTAATTTTAAGTGGCACTGACATGTGGCAGAATACGAAAGCTTAGTTTTCCCCTAGATCTGTCATATATCATGATCTTGCTACGGGAAAAATTAGCACCTATAGATAGATGGGGAAATTTGTTAGTTTCCATGTGGATTTTCTCTAAGGTTATCGGAATTTCAAAACGGGAGGCTTACAACACTGATAGACAGACGTCTGCTGTATCAATCGAGAAACAATAACGATTTACATTTTCGATTTTGGTGTACAGCTCAAATTTTCGCGAAGAATACATTTTCCCCTAAACCCAAGTACCTACTTTGTTTTAGTTAAATAAAACAAGGCTAGTCTGTATTCAGTGGTACAGTATTTCAGAATTCAGAGATACATACATCTTGCAGTTAGTTATAAGAAGTTCACGAATCTACAGGGAAAGAATCATAGCACTTAAAATGTGGTGTGTAAATTACCAGAGGTTTCAGCTTTTAAACCTAGTTTCTAGAATTTCAGGATAATTTTTACTATGGAAATCAATAGATAGTAAAAAAAAAGGGGGCTCCCATACCCGGAACTCTAATATCCGAAACGAATAATAGCCTTTTTTGTTTATTTTTTTTAGTAAATGAGCATCCAAATAAAGGTTTTAGGTCGGTAAAATCTTGATTTGTTAAGATATGCAAATGGATAAGAGGAATCAAAGAAAATTTCAGACTTTTTTTAAGAAGAAATAATAAATTTAGTTTTGTTGTGTATTTAATTCTGTTATATTGAATAGCCATTTATTTAAATAATGTATATATATATATATATATATTATACATACATACATACATACATACATACATACATACATACATACATAAAAAATACTTTTCTGTAACTATGTATAGTATGTAAAAAAAAATATTACCTTTTAACTCTTCAGAAGGGTATTAATTTCATATCAGAAAATTTGCTTATCCGAAACGAGTTTAGTCCCCTTTGTTTCAGTTATCAGATTATCAGAGGTTTTCCTGTCTTTCATTAACTTTGTCATAATTAATACCCATACCACTTCGAAATATAAGATTTTAGAGTATGGTTTAATATTGTTTTAATTTTGAATTACGTGTTGGGGTTGGAAAAAAGGGGTGGGGCTAAGTATTTCAGTGTTTAGGGTGGTGTCGGGAAAACTGCGCCTTCATAGAAAAAAGGTGGAAAACTGCGCCCTCGCATGAATCATCACACTAATAGGTGGGAAAAGGGAAAACTGCGTCCTCGCATGAATCATCACACTAATAGATGGGAAAAGGGAAAACTGCGTCCTCGCATGAATCATCACACTAATAGGTGGGAAAAGTGCGCCGCCACGACCTTGTCTGTCTCACCTAAATCATTTTAACAAGGTCGTGTGGGCGCACTTTCCTCACCACCTTACCATTTTCACCGGCGTAAATCGGTTCATCGCATCCTTTTGTTTAGGAGGGTGGGTATTGCAAATCGATTCATCGAACATCACGAGGTCTTAAGGAGATCAAAGTACATCGATTCATCGCACCTATCTCTTTGCATGTTGTTTAGGTTAGGTTTTTCAATTAAATAAATATTAGTATGTATCTGTAAGCAATTGATGTGAACGTATAAATTGAAGTTACCAAACTAATTATTTACGACCTTTTACTCCATTTTTTGATTCTAGGCTAGACTCTTCAAACACTGAATTAGGTCCTTGGGTGGATATTTGTTTTTTAAGTGTGTAAAACAGTGTGTGGGGCGCACTTTTCCCACCTAATGGTGTGATGATTGATAGGAGGGCGCAATTTTCCCCTTTGTTCGGGGAAGGCGCAGTTTTCCCTAATCCTTTAGTGCCTCTAGCCTTAATCCGTCACTGAGCAACTTCTAAACATGCTCCCCACCCACCAGCCCTCCCACCCTTTTCCCATTTCACAAACCACCCAATGTACCCTAAACACACGCCATAATAAAAGTTAATGTATATTTCATGACAGTATAATGTCATATAAGACTTATCTTTGGATCATGACCGACCCTCACGTTGGGGGGGGGGGCGGGGGGGGGNGGGGGGGGGGGGGGGGGGGGGAATATCACAAAGTGGCTCGGTTTATTTCGCAAAAATACACTGAAAAAGATCGTGAAAAGAAGCCTTAGCCTTCCTTTTTAAATACCCTCCCCCTATATTTCCCCACTTTCTTTTCTCTCATTTGATAACCAAACTAGAACAAGTCATTCACATTGTACTTATAAACCGGTCGACAAGTACATTGTTACGGACAAGATGTAATCAATTTTAATGTTTGATTGGGTGTCAGAAAACTCATACTTGCACCCCCTAAACAGTAGGGAGAAGATATGAAATTACGGTGTGTAGGCGTGTAATTTGTGTATAGACCCAGATGAAGTTACTCAACGGTGGGGGTTTAGGGGACGCGAGAATATATAATGGTTTTTGAATTTTTTATACAAACTTTTTTTTTGTCAAAATTAATCAAATATTGCTTCAGTACAAACATAGAGTTTAATTTTCTTCACATGGTGATGTCAAAAATTCTTTAATATCTGTCAAGGCTATCCTGGAATTTGATGAAAACTTTTTCATGATAATTAAAAAAAATTGTCATCTAATACTGCTAAGTTAATGACAGATATTCAAGAATTGTTGATATCCCCATGTTACGAAAATTAAATTCTATATTTCTAATGGAGTTTTAGAAAAATAATGGATTATTTTAGATAGGTTCGTAGAGATTACTTTAGATAATTAATATTATAAGGTTTTATGATCATAAAATAATTTGGGTGTGAACAATTTTGCTGTGCCCCAATTAGACAGCCAGAGGGTAGACAAGAGGGACACCCCCTACCTCATATAAACCTAAAATCACAAATAATTGTATCAAACTCACTTCGGTGACCACATGGTAAGGTGTTACTCTCGCAGTAGACTAGACTGTCGGTGACGGGGAGATCGAGCAAATCTCGGTTGGATGTACCGAGGGAAGTTTTCCAAAATGGCTTTTCACTCTCCCTCCATGCAAATACGGGTACACTTCCTCTAAATATAGCCTTCATAATCTATAAATCCATTAGCGTAATATGTAAACGTATAACACGCACTGGTAGTGAGACGCGGTGCTAAAGAAATGTTTAATAAAAGCTTAAAAGATGTACAGGTGGGTTCAAAATTCTCTTTACAAACTTTAATGGGCGATACGGAACACTAAAACAAACCTTTTTCGTTGATGAATTTATGTCTGCAGAAGTCAATATTTGGTGCTTGAGGGCGGTGCGTCGAAATGAACGTGATTTGTAACGTGGACTTTGCTCGAGTAGCACGGAGCATTTCACGCACGGACTGTGAGATGGCTGACACGCATCTAGCGTGAGGAATCTTTGAAAATGTACGGCAATCAATGCGCCGAACCTGTCAGGCATCACACACACTTCCTGCCTTTCATTTATGTACCAACAGCTTCTTCTAGCACCTAAAGGGGACGTTTGCGGACATACATTCACTGACGAAAAAGGTTTGTTTTAGGGTTCCTGATCTCCCATTAGGCCTATAGTTTGTAGACAGTTTCGAATCATCCTGGAGCTTAGACCAGTGGTAGGCTACCTTTTTAAGGGCCCGGTCAATGGTCGTAGGAAGTGAAGAGTCGCTTCAGCGCCAGCCCCCAATTGACGGTAACTGAAGAAAGCAATT
>CABFVX010003514.1:13366-84068 GCA_902151425.1 Timema shepardi | reverse complement strand
CGAGCTGACCGTGAAACTGGAACAATACCCGCACTTGTTCACTTGGGACAAAAAGGCGACGTTTGACTGGTTCTTTGTTCCAGAGATGAGACACTGAAACATTCTGAGCTGACCGTGAAACTGGAACCAGCGTTCATGGCAGGCCTGCGTTGCATCCAGCCTACCATTCGGGCAAAATTCTTTGAGGTCTTCGATGCAAGTATGAAACAGCGTCTGCAAGACCGTCTGCTTTACATTTGTTGCTCCCAGAACTGGGAGAGTATTGGTCCGCACTATTGGATCAAACAATGTATAGAGTTGCTACTGGTCACTTCAGAACCAGGTATATATACTTTCTCAACTAATTCTAGATATAGGTAGAATACACTTTTCTCAATTCTAAATTGTTGGTTCACCATCAAATCATAAATCCAAATAACATAAGGTTGTATGACTATTATAAAGTTTGGATATTTTCATATGTATATTTCCGAATCAATCATATTTAACTTTACATCCACTACCGGCTTGCTAGGCCTGTCCAAGCTTCATATACCTTTTAATCTAACTTATATTTAGCAAGGGAAAGAGCTTGAAAGATTTAGAGAAGGACAGATATATATTCTACTATCTTTAGAGAGGGGAAATGAGAGTAAGGGGGGAAGCAAGTAGCTTGCCAAGGTCAACCATTTATGAGGGATCAGCATGTTTGTTGGTGAGCCCGGCAGGGAGTAGAGTATAAGGGGTGTCAAATCTAGAGAGAACATTTGAGAAAAGTAACTTTTGAGAGGTTTCAAACCTAGATAATATTTTGTAGTTTCATACGTAGAACAAATTGTTGTTGAACATAATGTTTGGTACTATTTTTTAGCACTCTGCAAACAATTAAATATAAAACACCCTTTTCAAAAGAAATTAACTAATAAAAATAATTTCCATCAAAAATGTAATAAAACTAACTATTGTGTTAATTACATTATTTGATATTAATTAAAATTGTTGGTAAATATCTTCCAAATTTTTCTTTCTCGAACTGAAATGATATTTTTGGTAATATTGGATTAGTAAAAAAAAATAAAAATTACTAACTGTTAAAACATGGGACTTAGCGATAGAATAATACAGTCCGTTCACAGGACTTAGTTTTTTGGTCACTGTTATTATTGCTGATAGTAATTGTGAAAAATGGAATTAAATAATATTGACATAATGAAGGAACGCAATGGTAGACTAGTAATGTATAATATTGGTATTAGAAAATGTTGTTACAAATATTTAATTGGGTAATCAACCCATGAAGTTTGGAATATTTTGAAAATATAACAATCATTGAATTCATCCATAAGTTTATTCAGGGAATGACCAATTATTATTTATTAGTTTGAGTCATAATTGAGTCCTATTTTGTAAACATACATCAATATTTCGATGCTATTATAACATCTTCCTTAGTAGTAGCTACTACTTCGATGCTATTATAACTCCTCCGGAAGTAGTAGTAGCTACTACTTCGATGCTATTATAACTCCTTGGGACATAGTAGTAGCTACTACTTTGATGCTATTATAACTCCTCAGGAAGTAGTAGTAGCCACTACTTCGATGCTATTATAACTCCTCAGGAAGTAGTAATAGCCACTACTTCGATGCTATTATAACTCCTCAGGAAGTAGTAGTAGCTACTACTTCGATACTATTATAACTCCTCAGGACATAGTAGTAGCTACTACTTTGATGCTATTATAACTCCTCAGGAAGTAGTAGTAGCCACTACTTTGATGCTATTATAACTCCTCGGGACATAGTAGTAGCTACTACTTCGATACTATTATAACTCCTCAGGACATAGTAGTAGCTACTACTTTGATGCTATTATAACTCCTCGGGACATAGTAGTAGCTACTACTTCAATGCTATTATAACTCCTCGGGAAGTAGTAGTAGCCACTATTTCGATGCTATTATAACTCCTCAGGAAGTAAGATGATATAATAGCATCGAAATATCAAAGTGTTTGTAAATATGTTTTAGCGTTTTTACCTTTATTTGTGCTCTACCATTTTCCTAATATTCTATCATTTTATTTATTACATCTAATTAAGTAGATATACCAATGTAGTCAACCTATCATAAAAGGTAATTCAATTATCGTATGAACTTGACCAAGTGACTTCCTTTTAATAACGCTTGTTTTGACAAAGAGTAACGTTTTCACACAGAGGCTCCAATCAAGATGGCAAATAAATCTAACGTCCTTCCCGGCATCTCCTTCCTACTCAATAAGGCTGATGTGTTTGAAAAGGATCTTCTTTACCAATATCCTTTGAACACTGGTCTGAAACAAGAACAACCAGATCCTTCAGATGCAACATCGGAGACAGCGGAATCTCCGGATAAAGAGGTGAGCTACGTTAGTACAAGCCATGATCTGCGGTGGATACAATTAAACATTATTGGATTCTGTTTTAAAAGAAGTGAATCAAATATATGTGAAATATGAAAGACATGGACTGAAGAGGAAACTAGGTACGTTCGGGATCCCGAACTCTGAGGGAAAAAATAATCAGGAAATTGGTTGTTTCCGGAACTCGGGCAGTAAAAGTTAAGAACCTTCTACATACTTGATGTTTGTATTTAATGCACAATAACAATATTATTAATTTATTAAAGTTAAATTAACCTTATTTTACATCTACCTTACCCAGTAAAAACATACCTGATGGCAATATTTATCCCTGAATAGATTTAAGGAAGGAAAACATGTTTGGCAACAACAAAAATAGTAATAGTAGCTTTTAAATATAAATTATGCAAGAAATACCCTGCCAGCACAATTATTTTTCATCAAGACACATCTTTTAAGTTAATGTTAATATTTGGAATTGCATACAATTGCGTTTGTATCTTAGATAATAATAGTTTTATGAACTGGGTAGTATTTTTGAAGTCCAACTGCTCTTTTTGTGAGAGGTTTGGTAAGTAAAACTTAAGAGGTAACCAGACACGCTAGCCCAGTGGAGAAATGTTTTTGTGTTCTTATGGACAATACTGTGGCTCATTTTTATTTATTCAGATTAGCTTGAACATCTTTATGTTGTAATATTTAAGTAGTTATTAAAATTAACACCGGGAATTTTTATTTAAAAACTTTTTAGTCAAAAATTAATATATATGTATATTAGATTTAGGTTTTTAATTTTACCTCACATCAAAACCGTACCAAACACTTGATTGGTTTTATTTGGAAAATTCACAATTTTATAATTAATTACCACACAAATTTTGGGTATGTATTTTTTTTTTAGAAATCTAAAAGATTACAGAATTTAATATATTGTTCAAACCTCGAAACTGCAACCTAATCAAAGTTTTCTTTTTCTTTTACCTATCCTCCATGGGATCAAATTGCCCTAAGCTTATAATTTTATCATACTTTTATTTTTTAATTCAAGCCTTAAGTGGAAGGATATATATATATTTTTTAATTTGACTTGTTCCTGCGGAAAATTGATATTTCCCTTGTGGAAATTTCCTGAATTCAAAATGTCATTCCTGCACAGGCCTGTTTCCGGCCTGTGGCCAGGTCAGTTTATTTTCTTCCCTCTTGAACACTTTCTGGTATCAGCTCCTCCCATCTCATTCTTGCTTCCTCTACTCTCTCATGTATTCCCTCTCTTTCCTGGATAACTTCATTCCTCCTCGTGACAGCTAACATTTCCTCGTCTCTCTAACATTCCTTGTCCATGTGTGATGGTAGGTACGAAGTACACTTCCTTACACTTCAAGTGCACTCACTTCCTGCTGTCCTTTTCTTACCTCTACTCCATCCAACCTTGTAGCTCTACTAGTCCTTATCTTCTTCCTTGTCATTACCATCACTTCACACTTTCACTTCCTCATTCCATTCTTTCACTTCCTCATTCCTTCAAGTCAACAGCAAACATCACACCTTTTATTCCTTCCTGCCACTTGGACGGAAAACCAAAGGCTAGAATTCCAATCTTTTATATTCAAGGTAGGTGTGTATAGAAGTTGAGGTAAGGGCAGTAGTTTTTAGAGTTTTTGTGTCAAAAAGTCAAAACAGTTTTTTTTGGCTAGACGAAATCAAATAATTCTTCATTTCAAACGTAGGATTTAAATTAATTCAGTAGCTGACCTCAACAGTTATTTAATATCTATGACATTTAATGACAACTTTTTCTGTTAATTTAAAATTGTTTTTCCTGTTTATGACAACATTTTCAACAATTGTTCCTCTCACCGTGTGAAGAAAATTAAACTCTTTGTTTCTCTTGGAGCTATATATGTGTGTATATAAAATTATTTTTTCCATAAAATCTTCAAAAAACACTGCTCAATACTTGAGGTTCCCTTCTTAAGGGGATGCTTCATCGTGGGCGGTGATCAGGTAATTTCCAAGGTAATTTCTTTCTAATCAATTAAACATAAAACTATTAGACCTGTTTGATTGATATTCTCACTTTTGTAAAGATCCATCCATTTACTTTGCTTGTGGTTTCATCATAGTTACGTGATAATATAGATTTAAAAAATAATTTCAAGTGTATTACATAGAACAAACTAGGCTTGTCATTCATATTTTGTCAGACTTTCCCTAAAACAATATTCATTACATTACAACCCATCTATTTCACTATCAATTTTGGTATTTTAATGTTAATTATAAGTTAATCATTTGCAAATACTGTTGGTTAAAGTTTTTTCCATAGGTCATTTTATTTCATGGTTTCATCTAAAAAATAAGAATGGTTTAAATAGCCAAGCTATTTTGTTAGTTAATTATGGCTATAATTTTATCTAAACATCAAATTCTCTAAATTTAAATAGAATTTATCAGTGGTTAAATTATTTGCATAGTAAACCAAAGGTCCTGGGTTTGATTCTCATGTACAAGAGTCGTTTATCAATTTAAAGAATATTAAGAAAAAGTGACTGTTACTTTTATTGCGACATAGTCAACATTTGTTGTGGAATGTGTGTCCTTCAGGTGCAAGATGTGTTGGACCTAGAGCTCCAGACAGAGGGCTGCAAGCTCGAAGGGCCCCGTAGACTGCCTCGCAGTCGCAAGGGCGCCTTCGATATTATAATAATGCAACAGGCCAACTTTATGGAAAAGCTAGAAGGCTTGCATACCTCCAACTTCCTGCTGGCTACCACTCAGCTCTGCCACATGGACACGGCCCTCGCTGAGTCCGTGTGGCTCGACCTCTTCCCGAAGATGTGGGCCATACTATCCGAGAAGCAACAGAGCGTGAGTGAATTATCATCCGAACCATCTTATCACACAATATCATAGATCGTTCTGGATACTGACGCTTTCCTATTTATTCTCAGTAATAATATTAATTTCTTACCATTTGTTGTATATTCAGGAAAGATGGATAGAAACGCCTAAAAGGAAATGCTACAAGATGGCTTTTACAATGATTGAAGAAAATTGATCGTTAATGCCCATTCACCTAACCTAGGTTTAACTTTATCGGGACCCATCAGCAGGGCTGCCTCGAGTATAATTTTGAGCTCGGGCAAACCTTGATTTAAGTGCCCCCTCCTCTTTGACGTCTTATAAACTTGAAAGGAACTCATATAAGATGGATGAATTTCTTATGTTGAAATGTAGATGAATTAAATACATTTATATTTTAATAAAATCAGTTGATGAAAATGTTAGATGTGAAATTTGGCGACAATGCACATTATCACTTCAAGCAACAAGTATTTCACACTTGTTCTGCCTTAAAAAACACTTTTATCTCCAACTGTGCTTAGGCCAGATCACTGATGGTTGTCTTTGAAAATTCTAGGAATAACATTTTCATTTTGGTCTAATTGAGGGTGTAGGCCCTACTTTCTCCCATCTCTATTGCTACGCCATGCATGAACATCTATCTTTTGCAGAAAGTAAAAAAAAAAATTACAATATAATGTCAAAGCTAAAGCTTTTTAAAATGGTGCGATCACAACCCTCTCTTGTGGGATTATTTAATCGACACCGCTATAAAATTAACACTGACTTACCAGTCAATAATATATGGCACAAGAAATATTAGACTTATAAGAAATCCTTCATGCTGGAGTTAAAACCACAGCACAATCTATTACTGCTATATAGATAGCCTTCTGTTTGCTTATTACAGTCCGTAGCTTGTAAACACCACATTTCATTGGCCGGTGTTTAATGGTTGAAAAAAAGGGGCTGGGAGGTTTGTAGCTCTGATAAACATTGCAAGGTACCTTCCTAGCTGTGCTTGCTGTTTACAAGTGTCATTTCAAGATTATTATTTGTAGTTGTTTTTTTAAGATGACTTTGGTAGCATGTTGCTCCCTAGAGCCTGGCGCCCTGGCCAGTCACTAATACACTAAAGGCCTGGGCTCGCGGCCTTGACCAACCAAGTTAGAACAATAGATATTCAATCCCCCGATAATGATAGTAACATGACCTTTCCACATGATTTTACCCAAGTACTCAAAAGGTACAATATAACTAAACATCCCGCACATCAAACATGGCAGTACTAATGGTCCCAAAACAATCCGTGAAGCGGATGAGATATGTTAGCCTAAATAATAATATCCCTGAGTCCTAAACTGTGCTGCCATGACTTCTACAAAAAACGCAGTTCCAATATATAATAAATAAAGTTAGATCATAAAATGATGTCGTCCGAAACGTAATTTAGAATACATTGTTGCCCAAACAAAATTTTGATACAAGTAAATTAAATATAAATAGACACAAAGTGTCTCACCTAGAGAATGCGGAGAAATGTGTGTCCTGGCTTTAGAGTCCTGCCATTATATACACTAAGTCAGAGTCACGTGGTCTCACAGCGCGGGAAGCAAGGCAGGAGTAAGGGAGAAGGGGGGTGCACTGTTCTAGAATGCCCTCACATATTCTGGGCGAGTTTTCAAATCTCGCGCCACCCGACTGGCCGTTGATTTCACTGCACTGTCACTGGCGCGCACGGATCTGCGCATGTCGATCGTCTCTTATTTTCTTTTCTGGGGTGGGGCAGCTTAGAGGCGTAACTTCGGTGAAGGTTCCTTGTCTCAGTTGAAAACATGATGTGTTTGAGTGGGGAGCCTTGCAGAACAGCCAAATGGAGGCAGAGATGGTGAGTTAATGCAATTGTTTTCCTTCCATGTTGTGACTCGGTCACAAAAAGACTTCCCAGGAACATGAACTTCTCTTTGTTTTCCAACTCCTCGCTTCCGATATTGATTTTCAACGGCTCTTCATTTTTTGAACTCACCAATACTTTCTACTTATTTTTGTTGATCAGCATACCATATCTTCTCCCGATCTCCACCAACCGGTCCATCATTTCCTGAAACTCTCCAAACAAGTTGAACAGAGTGGATGACAAAAACAGCATCCCTGCTTCACTCCTTTTCCTAGCTCTACGCTGCTGGTCTCGCCATCGTACAGCCTCACCTTCACTCGCTGTCCTAGGTACAGGTTTGCAATCAACCTTCTGTCCCTCCAATTGTTATCGATCTTCTTGAGTATTTCCTTCAGTTTCTTCCATTTCACTCTATCGAATGCTTTTTGCCGGTCAAATTAAACCATTATAAACAACTTCCTTGACTTTCAGCGCTCTTTCTATAATTATTCTCAGCATCCCGATTACATCTATGGCTCTCTTTCTGAATACAAACTGGTATTTTTCCACCGCACTTTCTATTTTATGTTCCAGTCACCTGTTGAGTCTTCTCGCCACAATCTTTCCCATATGTAAGATGAAGTTGATGCTCCTGTGGTCACTGCACTTCTTGGCTTTGTTTCTTCTTCTTTAGGGTTACCGTGGCTACGTCTAGAAAGTCCTCGGGGCATTCTCCTGTTTCGTAGATCCTCTCTATAAGTTTTGTCGGCACCATTAATCCGTTGTTTCCCAGTTCCTTTAGAAGGTCGTCATCTCCAGCAGCTCTCCTTCTTCGCGTGTCCTTTATGGCTCTCTCCACTTCACTCTTTAAAATACTCAGTCCTTTTTTTTGTCTTCCTCTACTTCATCTTCGACTTCAATCTCCCTAGTCAAGTTTCATTGTCTACTATTTTTCTATACATCTTTCCCGAATCATAAGAACCTCTTTATGGTTTGTTGCCATCAGATCTTTGGATGAAGATAAAGTGATAAAGAATTATAGAACACTTAGATTGCAACATGAAAAAGGAACAAACAACATAAAGAAATAAAGAAGGAAATGGACATTGGATGTGAATATATATATATTATGTCTATTTAAGAAAAAAAAAACTATTAACTTTTTGAGGTACGTTTTGTTATGTATGGAAGAAGATGTAGGAAATGGATATAAATACTTAGAGAAATTAAATTAACACAATATGACTTTTGAAATGAAAAGAAGTGAAAATATGTTTTCCTGAAAGACATAACATATTCACACCCATTGTCCATTTCCTGTGTTCGTCCTTTATATTATTCATTCCTTTAAATAACGCGTGTATTTCTACATGTTTCAACCTTCATTAATCTATTTCACATGTTTCAACCTTCGTTAATCTATTTCACATGTTTCAACCTTCATTAATCTATTTTACATGTTTCAACCTTCGTTAATCTGGGTATTAGGAAGGTTGAACTTAAAGGAAGTGCACCCACATTTATGTGGAGGAAGAGTGGAAAACCACCCTCAGTACACTCGACCAGGTCGAACCCCAATCTCTCGGTCTTTGGCAGCCTAGTCTATTGCAAGATTGGTGCCTTAGACCATGCTGCCACCGGAGCGAACTGAACTGTTACTTTAATTGTAAAAACCAAATTATATTTGATCCATTTTAATTTATCATATCTCTTTTCTGTACCTTCTTCCATATATAACAAAAAATATCTCAAAATGTGAAAAGTAATTTTCTTTTAAAGAAATAAATACCATGACCTAGGTTATAATTCTTAAAAGTTGAGAAACTATTATTTTGTTTTTTTATTTGCCAGTTTCTTCTGTCGGAGATTGTTCCGTTTGTGTGTAGTGGCAGCCATGTTGTACAAAAAGATTGCCATCCAAGTGCGTTGAGCACTTTCGTTGATGCTCTGTCCCAGTGCCAGCCACCCATCGCCATTAAGCCGTGAGTACCATATTTATATGACACCAACACCTTTCCTAGCATGTGCCACACAAGGGAGGGAAGACTAATGTATGTAGTGATCCGGTAAACTGTTCGGTTTTGTCTGAATCTGTATGGACCGTTTAAAGGGTCTCTTTTGATTTGAACTGTCTGTATTTCTATTGATATTAACAAAAATAATGTTGTGAGAGGGCTCTTAGCGACAGGACAAGTAAACAAGTAATGTTAACAGAAGGGTTTGGATGTCATTGTCTTAAGAATAATTCCTAGAGCTAGTTTTGTGATTGTGATTGTGATTAAAAGAAGTAAATGGATCTTAGTGTCAACACGGGATAAACTTATTCTAATTTATAAACATAACTTTGTGTGAATTTATTTGCGTAGTTCAGCTATTAATTGTGTCAACTTAATGAGCTCTAAATAAAATTCTATTAAATGTAAACAATATTTTTCATTTCAAAGAAAATACAACGAATCAAGTTTTCCAACGAAATATTGGGTCTCATTGTGGTCTTATTGTTTTAATGATTTAGATGATATATTTAAACAGCATATTATAAACAGTTTAATTTTTGGTTAGTGTGAATTGTCAATTTTTAAAATTTGTTTCATTAAATTTTAATCAAACAAAATTGGGAAATGAAACTTGTCTGCCAAATTGCACACTTAAGATGTAGGTTTTACTTAAACTAACATGTCTTTTAATTAATTATACAAGATGTCGAAGTTGATGTTGATCTTATAAGATATACCATAGTGGAATAGCGCTTGGTAAGCTTGCTACCTTACAGTGTAGACGAAGGGTATTTTCTGCTAATCAAAATTTATTTACATCCATGGGTGGAAAAGATTGGGAATTTATCTATTCCCATAGATCGGGTGGGATCGATCCTTACTTGAAAAGTTTGGGCAGGAAACAAAATTCATCACTGATAATCTTTTTTGTAGACAGTCTTCTTTGTTACCAAGCAAACTTAGTGGCCAGGATGGGGAGGGGGTTATTTTACCACTTGTAGATACAAATAAGTTGAGGTCAGCAAGTGAAAGAGCTTGAAAGATTGAGAGAAGGACAGAGATATATTCTCCTATCTTTAGAGGTGTGAAATGAGGGGAATGGGGGAAGGAGGTAGCCTGCCAAGGTCAACCATTTATGAGGGTTCAGCATGTTTGTTGTTGGTGAGCCTGGCAGGGAGTAGAGTACAAGGGGTGTTAAACAATCAACTTTGAGGGGGATAAAACCTAGATAATATTTTGCAGTTTCACACTTTGAGCAATTTGAAGAGGTGCCAAACATCATGTTTTGTACTATTTTTAGCACTCTGCAAACAATTAACTATAAAACACCCTTTTCAAAAGAAATTAACTAATAAAAATAGCTGCCATCAAAAATGTAATAAAATTAACTATTTTATTAATTGTATTCTTTGACATTAATTCAAAATTTTGTTTTTTATTTGATAAAAAATGCTATTCATGCACACTTCTATTTATTTTATTATTTATATTTTTATCACCGCGTCTTATTACTTGTTTCGTCTATACACCTATGTACTGATTACTATAGTGTGTTAGGAATGAGAAAAATTGAATTTAGAATTGTACCTGCATTTTCGTGGATAGAGTGTGAAACCATTCAGGAATAACCTCCCTTAGTACACCCTGCTAAGATCAAACTAAACATCCCCATCCTCGGCCATCTAGTCTATGCCTTAGACCATACAGCCATCAAAGTTGGTTTTAATTTTATAGCTTTAACAAGTCTTATATTATTTTAAAATTCCATATATTTTAAATCTAAGATTATTCCAAAGAGTAGTTTTATAATTTCCTGTTCCTGTCCTGAAATAAAAAGTCATTCCCATCCATCCCCATTTACACCCATTACTGTTTTCGGCCCATGGTCTGGGTCAGTTTTTCATTCAAACCGTATATTTTCCACTACTTGCTCGCTAGGCCTGTCAGCACTTCATATGCCTTATAGTCTAACTTAAAAATAGGACAGGCACAACATCTAGTCCCCGGCCGTTAATTTATCACTGTTAAAGGATAAACCTACATTTCACCAAAGATACATTTTTCGGCCATGCTGAGAATCGAACCTGGCACCCTTAGCTCAGTCGATAGCGTCGCGTCGCTACCAACTGAGCTCAAGTGTCGGACTGCTAGCAATGCTTTCCACTGTACACACCTTCCACTCTTTTTTTAATGTGACTGTACACACAGAAGTTTGTCAGTTTATGAAGCAGCTGTTTGAATTGTTCTCACTTTGTGTTCGCTTCTGTCAGCATTCTGATGAAATACCTCGGCAAGTCGCACAACCTGTGGCATCGTATAACACTCAGCTTGGAGCACCTGGCGTTCGAGAACGGCAACAATGGACAACTCAAGACGAAACGAGACGTGTCCGACTGCTATGACTTCGAACCCACCATGTCACCACAGCAGGTTTAACAAATATCTTAATTTAAAAATAATAGAGCTCTACTTGAAATGAAATTAGATAGAAACATTTCTTTGAGAACATTGGTTGAATATCTTGAGTGTGGAATTGTCCCAACTTACTTGAATCACAAAGACTGGAGGGGATGGTCCACCACATCTTCAAAGACTGATCACTAGGGCTCCTCCTATTTATATTTAATTACATATCTTTAAAATGTTGATCGAAATAATTCCCATTAATATATCTTAATGAATAGTGTTATTTTAATTGCTTTTATCTAATTTTTTAAGCAAATAATTTTGTACTTTTGGTTAGTAAATACATATTTGTTTGTTATGGATAAACTCAAAAACTACTGAACTGATTTAAAAAATTCTTTCACCAATATAAAGCTATTTATCAGCGAGTAAAATAGGCTACCACAGTGGGTCACGGGCAACGACGTGTGGGATTGCTAGTGGCTTATAAACACATAATATCTTGAGTTTGTTTTATAGTATTTTCTGCGTTTCAGCAAAAAGAAAACTTAAATATTCTTTTAAAATTATTTTAGGAACCAATGAAAACATAACCATTTTTGACTTGTATTGTTGTGTGGTGTGATGACGGTTGTGTGAATGCCATGTCGCAGGAGGTGCTCGACTCCTTGTCCGAGATGTACACGCTGCTGCGTGAAGAAGACATGTGGGCGGGACTCTGGCAGAAACACTCTCGTTGCAGAGAGACCAATGTGGCCATTATGTACGAGCAACAAGGCTTCTTCGAGCAGGCCCAAGGAGCCTACGAGGTGGCGATGAACAAGTTCCGTTCTGACTACTCGTCGACACCGTCTCCGCCCAGCATGCTTAGCGAGCTCAAACTCTGGGAGACTCACTGGGCCAGGTGATTTTTAATATTACCATTTATAAATACATATATATGTGATCAATCACATAATTATATTATCGGCTTATTGTGATACCAGTTGAGACTATGGGAATTGAGGAATCAAGTATCCTATCGGGCCAAAACTAGGTATTTATTTTTAACGATAACCTAAAGAAATAGCTTAAAAATCCGTGAAAATAACCAAATATCCTGTGATCTGTGTTATTCCTTTAAAATCCGCGAAAATGGATAAAATCTGTAAAAAGGCAGCCTTCTACTATTGTTTTTATATTAAATAAAGATGTAAAATGTTACTTTTTGATGTAGGACTAACTCAATCCTTAGTCTGTGATTTTAATACAACCCCTAGGTTTTGAATCTACAAATTTTGGGAAAAACCTCATCTTAGATTCATATAAATACGTTACCATATTCTCAATCAGAAGTTTTTCTGCGCTCCTTGAGTCAGATTAAGTCCATCACCTCAGCACTGGGGCCCGCAAGTGTCATTGCTCGAGTGATAAAATAACTTCCAAACGTACGGTTGTCAAACGATTCACTTTTAAAATGCCCGTCATAAAGGGATCATTGTAATCGTAATGTTCAATCATTGTAACCTCATTTTGAGCTAGGATTTTGTGATTAGGGAGTTGAGTCGCCCACTTTGCTAAAGATTGAAATGGATATTTGTGCCGCCTATCTAGTGAAAGCATATTTAAAATGAGCTTTTTTAAAAAAATGCCATTTGATCACACCGATTCAGGGTGTCTACCATCCGGGAAAACTGGAATCAACCCCGGAATTTCAAGTGGTTGGGGGGAAAACCAGAATAAGTTTGGAATTTGGTAAATTACAAAAAATCCGGGAAAATGTTGTTTTACTCAAAATGTAAAATATACTTAATAATCATTAAATTAATAAATTAGAATGTGATTTAAACCGTCTTTTTTTTGTTTCTAGCTTTGTAATATATTTTATAATTCCTAGTAAACAATGTTAATACAAATTAAAAAGTGTTTATTTAAATGTTGGAACTTATTATTATTATTATTCATAAAAAAGATTAATAATAAACATGTGTGGGGGCAAAGAAGGGTGTGACATAATTTTGAGTCGAGCATTTTAGAAAATGATCAGAAGAAATCAGGGTAAAAGTCGGGGAATTTCAATGGTCAAGTTGAGTAGACACCGTGATATTGTAATTGTAACTGTTTAGATGCTGCAAAGAGTTGAACCAATGGGACTTGTTACTGGAGTATAGCAGTGATAAGGCTACGGGGAACCCCTTCCTGGTCCTGGACTCGTCGTGGAGAGTCCCCAACTGGCCGCTGATGAAAGAGGCCATGGCGCAGGTGGAGAACAGTTGTCCCAAAGAGCTACTGTGGAAGGTCAGTGTCCCGGACACACAACAAGTTATTATTATTTGACCATATTTTCTAATTGATGAAGATATCTGTGGGTGTGAAAGTTTTAATTAATATTATGTGTGTGATTGTTTAAATATTGTGTGTCGTACTCTGTTTTGAAGACTAAAGAGTAAGAGACAGGTATACTGTCAAGAGTAAGAGACAGGTATACCGTCAACTGTCCACCTTCACAATTAGAGAATCATGAATTTAAAGCTACGAAAATGTTTAATCCTTGTTTTCTCAGGTGAACTTATATAAAGGCTACTTGGCTATCTGCCACACTGAAGACCAACACCTCAACTTGGTTGAGCGCTATGTTGAAGTAGCCAACGTGCTGTGCATGAGAGAATGGAGACGTCTGCCCCAGATAGTGTCACACATACATCTGCCGATACTACAGGCAGCTCAGCAGGTACTCAATGGCCTCCCACTCTTCCTCTTTGCAAATACGGAACACCTCACCTATACATTCTACCGTCATAATCCCTGTTCCAATGGTGTAATCGTTATATGTGTGTAGCACAAGTTAAAACTTAGGACGCAGTGAAAGAACCTAACTGTACGGTGTAAGTAAGAACAATTACAAAGCCTAATTGTAGTGCCTAAGTAGTTACACTTCCCAACAAGCGCTAGTACTATTCCATGTCGATAATGTTCGTACATAACACATTACCAGATGGGATTGATGTTTAAAGTAATAACCGTGTTAATGTGTTGCAGATAATGGAGCTTCAAGAGGCTTGTTTGATCCATCAAGGTCTGTTGCACGGACGTAACAACGCAGTGCATGACATGAAGGGGATAATTAAGACCTGGCGCAACCGGCTACCCATCATCTCCGATGATCTGAGTCACTGGAGCGATGTGTTCACATGGAGACAACACCACTACACCTTCATAATGTCTCACTACAAGTCTCAGCTGGACCCCACTGCTAACCACAGTCTTCTGGGGGTGCATGCCTCCGCTCAGGTCAACACTACTTACTTTTATTTACTACACGGCTCATAACTCTGACTCAAAAATATGTTGAATTGTTTCTTTTCCATACCAATACTTGATTCACACTTTCGCTGGAAATAGAAAGGAGAAAACACGCTGTATGTTGACCCATGATGCATTGCAATGCAAACTTAAAACAACTTATTGATAATCAACATATTTATATTATAGTGGATTAACGTATATTTTAGATCATTGTTGTGATAGATGTTTTAAAATTATAACGCTGTGTTGTGGCACAATCTAATACATTGATATTCACGCTTTACATTAACAGGTTATTTAAAATCTTCTCACAACAGCCGACGACGCTGTCTGATTTCTTCTGGCCATATAGCGCATGTGATGTCATATGCACATGCACACTGATTCGAGATGGTTGTTTTTTTATTTGATTGGTTCTTTTGTGTAGAAGCTCTCAGGCAGAGCGAACAAAGTATAGATGAGTTGAACTTCAGCAGAAAAGCTCACGTCGATGGGGCAGAAATCTTGTGATTGGCTTAGCACTCATGTGACCACTTTCTGCTCTGCCGCTATCTTTTTGGCGATTGTGTGAATAAACAGTAACTTACACTCTGAACTTGGAATTAATAAATTTTGAATATTTGAATATGTGATGATGTTAAATGTTCTGACAGGCCATCATCCATTATGGCAAGATTGCGTGCAAGCACAACTTGACCGGGGTATGTTTGGACTCCCTGCTTAGGATCTACACTTTCCCCAACATGCCCGGAGTGGATTGTTTCCAGATGATCCGACAATTGGTCAAGTGCTACGTACAAATGGCTACTTATGGCAAGAATGAACTTCAGGAGGTAACGATACTACGTACACATTCAGCATTTATACTAGAGATTCCTCATTACTAGCTGGCTAACCCCCACTCATTTCCTTTCTTAATCTTCCTCAAACATGCCCTTTACTTCGGCCGGGTACCCCACTTGTGGTGCGTGCACTTGTATCACCTCTGCGTTTTCCCCTCTTAGTTATTGCCGTCTTTATTATACAGTCATTCGCCCCTACTACCTCCCCCCGCTACCCTTCTCTCACTACTCCGTTCCTCCCCCCGTCTTCATTCCTCGTCCAATGTAGAACTTCTCTTATGTCGCTCCTGCTCTACTTTGTCTAGTTCAGACCCAGGACATCCACTATGTCCACACTCTTGCATGACGGATAAGACAAAATAACATTTGTCAGTGATACCAATTACCAAGACTTAAATAAAACAACTATTTCAGAATTTAATTTTAAATATTTCGACTATATTAGAATTGTTAGTTTTTAAATATTCGAGGATTTGAATTTGGGTTTGAGATTTGAAAGAAAATTTAAGATTCTGTTTTCAAGATTAGGATTTTAGAAATATAGGATTCGACTCATCTCTACTAATGTTTAGTTTATTTTGTATGCTCTTGTGTTTTTAATTTAGTTGTTAAATTCATTTGTAACTGACAAAATTGTCGGGTCACATAAATTTACTTAAAAGTTATTGGACTCAACTATTGTTAAAACATTAATCAAACAGTAAATTATGTACATTGATTGATTATTTTCAGTGCCTCGATGTTGTGGAACCAACTAATTTGAAATCCTTCTCCAGGGAAATGACAGCAGAGTTTTATGCGTTGAAGGGTATGCTACTCGCACAAATAGGTGAGTTATCGAGTTTCGGGGAGTAACCTCTAAGTTTGTGGAGAAGGTTTGAATTCATATCTGACTATAACTTCAGTTTAGTTTAAGTTTAATAGCCATCCAAAAACAATAGCCCTAGCAAGCCGGTAGTGTAAAATATATGACTTGAATAAAAAGACTGACCATGGGCTAGAAACAGTAATGGATGTAAGTAAGTCAGCCAAAAATATAGAACAAAGCTGAAAGGCAGGGAGGGAAGTCAGGTAATGGAGAAACCTATGTGTATAAAGGAGCTTAAAAGAACAACATTTTTTATTTGTAAAGGAGGATAAGGAGGCACACTCCAATAAGTGCTAACATTTGCTGGGCGCTTGCACAGTAACACACTTCCACCTGGATCAACCTTAGATATTTTGATAAATACCAGCATTACAGATGTATATATTTTTGAAAACCGTAGATACTTTCCTGTTGTAATCAAAAAGTCTCATTGTTCAAGTCCTCTTATTCCCTTTCACTTGACAATTCCTTAGCTACGAGTGAATATGTTATGTGATCCAGGTCGATCTGACGAAGCCAACAAGGCCTTTTCTTCAGCAGTCCAACTTCACGACACGCTCGTGAAGGCCTGGGCTCTGTGGGGAGATTACTTAGAGCAGGTATTCACCAAAGATCCCCGCCAGATCTCTGTGGGTGTGTCTGCGGTAACCTGCTTCTTACACTGCTTGTAGGCATCAATACGAGGTCAAGTCAAGGAAACATCTCGCAAAGGTAATATCTTCATATATTATATTTCGGGAATAAACGAACACACTGGGAATGTGTATATCTTGTAATGGTAATGTTTTGGACCCCTCTCATTTATTTAAAAAGTCATGGCTGAACTGTATTTTTCTTTAAATAATTGTATGTAAATTTTTCTTTTAAAACTTCCTTTGTTTAAAAAACTCCCTCCGTTCTATTTGAAAATTAGGTTATGAGTTGGCTGCCTTTACTCAATAGGAAGCTGTCCTTCACAGGTTGCTAGGAGTTCTATTAGTTAGTTTTAACACTGGTGACAAGGGGTCCAAGAAGCAAGGGGTGGGTCATATATTAGCAGCTTGTGTGTATAGTAATACTGTAATACAGAGAAACACCTAGTAATATCACAGGAGTTCTCCTATTAGTTAGTTTTAACACTGGTGACAAGGGGTCCAAGAAGCAAGAGGTAGGTCATATATTAGCAGCTTGTGTGTATAGTGATAAAGAGAAACACCTAGTAATATCACAGGAGTTCTCCTATTAGTTAGTTTTAACACTGGTGACAAGGGGTCCAAGAAGCAAGGGGTGGGTCATATATTAGCAGCTTGTGTGTATAGTAATACAGAGAAACACCTAGTAATATCACAGGAGTTCTATTAGTTAGTTTTAACACTGGTGACAAGGGGTCCAAGAAGCAAGGGGTAGGTCATATATTAGCAGCTTGTGCGTATAGTAATACAGAGAAAATCTTAGTCTGTAACAAGCTCTAGCTCAGGCTCTTCGCGTCAGTCCAAAACACGAATAAAAACTGTATAATTTAATGTTAAACTTATAATACTGAAAGTGAAATTAATAAAAGAAATTGTGTACACTATCAATTTTCTACTAATTTCAATAAATATCCAATACATAATCCTACAGAAAGAAATACATATAATCAAATTGTCAGAGCCGTGTGATACCAAGTGCACAATAAGGAATACACGCGTCGTCATCATCATCATCATTCAAGGAACCAGTATCACTATAAGCTGTTTTCTGGGTACATTACTAACTCTAAAAATCAACTTGATGCTATTTTGTTTATATGCACATTTTCACAAAAACAGACTTTTACTTTAAAGAAACCACTTCCAGCGTCGCTTAACCTACGAAATAGTTTTCACCGTGGACTTGATTGCTGATGATTTAAGGTCTGAGTTCAAATTCCATTAAAAGTGTACTAGGGTGGTTTTATTTAAACTGTTTTCCACTCCCCTTCATGCAAATTTAGACGCATTTTCTCTGAATTTCACTTTTATCGTTCCCAACTTATTAGTGTAAATATGTGGCAAGCCCAAACGAGAATAATACATGGTACAATAGAAAAAACTTTAATGCAAATAAATGTCAAAAGAAAACTTATTTTGACTGAAATGCAACATTATAAAAGATTAAAATAATCTAGCCTTTGATTTGCACTAGCTAGCCAATGGCGGAGCAAGTTCGGATGATAAAATAAATATGTGTTGATGGATTTACGTACAGACGCACCTATAGTCACATATTAATACAGCAACATTCTTAAGAGTATACAGTATTAAATAAATATGTATTGGTGGATTTACGTACAGACGCACCTATAGTCACATGTTTATACAGCAACAGTAAATTGTGTACACTATTAATTTTCTACTAATTTCAATGAATATCCAAAAAGTAATCCTACAGAAAGAAATACATATAATCAGATTGTCATAGCCGTGTGATACCAAGTGCACAGTAAGGAATACATGCATCATCATCATCATCATCATTCGAGGAACCAATATCACTATAAGCTGTTTTCTGGATACATTACTAACTCTAAAAATCAACTTAATGCTATCTTGTTTGTATGCACATTTTCACAAAAACCAACTAACTTTTACTTTAGATAAACCACTTCCAAAGTCGCTTAACCTATGAATTGGATCTCTTCGTAGACTTGATTGCCGATGATTTAAGGTCCGAGTTCAAATTCCCTTAAAAGTGTACTAGGGTTGTTTTATTTAAACTGTTTTCCACTCCCCTTCATGCAAATTTAGACGCATTTTCTCTGAATTCCACTTTCCTCGTTCCTAACTTATTAGTGTAAATATGTGGCAAGCCCAAACGAGAATAATACATGGTGCATTAGAAAAAAAACTTTGTTGCAAATAAATGTCAAAAGAAAACTTATTTTGACTGAAATACAACATTATAAAAGAGTAAAATAATGTAGCCTTTGATTTGCACTAGCCAGCCAATGGCGGAGCAAGTTCGGATGATAAAATAAATATGTTTTGGTGGATTTACGTACAGACGCACCTATAGTCACATGTTTATACAGCAACATTCTTAAGAGTATACAGTATTAAATAAATATGTATTGTTGGATTTACGTACAGACGCACCTATAGTCACTGTATAATACAGCAACAATCTTAAGAGTATACAGTATTAAATGATTGCTTTTTATTTTACAGTTGTATTCAGGACTGGGCCGGTCATCCCTTTTACCGACTAGACCGATACCGATAATTTGGTTTACTCTTGTTATTATATTATAAGGGTAGCATACAAAACAATAAACATAATTATTTGAATGTACACAATTTTTTGTTCATTAAATTCTTAGTTAAAATATTAATTAATAAACATGAAAAATTATCATAATAAAAAAAGGTCACATTTGCTGTGGTAACTATTTGACAAAGAGGAAGGGGAAGTACAAGGTTTAATTGATTGACACTATTAAGTATAAATTCAACATTTTCCCTAGATGGCAAATACCCTAAATACTTTTCGGTGTTTTACTTTGAAGATTGTCCGACACCTTGGATCAGGCGCTAGCATATCTGTCTTCTGAGCCAAGGGTTCCGGATTTGATTCCTGAAATAGCTGAGAGATGTATAATTGGTGAAATGTGGGTTCTTCCCTTTAACATTGATGAATTAACGTCCAGGGGGCTGGGTGTTGTGTCTCTTCTATATTTAACTTAATCGGTAAGAGTCGTGTATGATATAATCTGTCATTTCAGAAAGTGCACATTAAAACCCCCAAATAAACAAACATTTTGCTCTGTAAATTGTAAACGATATTTGTATTGAAACAGATGTCCATGTTGTATCAGGTGTTTTGGCTGTTGTCGTATGACGACGAGCGCTCCTCTCTCGCGACAGCTGTGAGCAAGTACTCGGTGGATGTCCCGCCCATTCAGTGGCTGCCGTGGATACCACAACTGCTAACCTGCCTCGTACGGAACGAGGGCAAGCTCATACTAAATCTGCTCAGCCAGGTACACCAACCTCTAGCAATTGTTTCCAATATATTGAATTGCATTGGTCCAAGTGAGCTGGAATGGCAGTATTAAGATGGCGGCCGTTCTGTATTACTATTCTTGACCACTTTTTAATGTTTTATTTAGCTATTGGAAATAGCAAACAAGTTTATTAAAATTCGAAGAAAAAAAAATCAACTCGTTTAAAAATATTTGGGAAACAATCTTTCAATCTATTTTAATTCACAAGCTTTAAATTATAGTTCGATTTATCAAATTACAGCAGCCATGCACTGGAAAAACACAAGGATTTCTTCTTCTTCTTCTGGGAAAAATCATGAAAACGCATGTAATTTTACAGAATTTATTAAAAATACTTTGATATTTGTTAATTTCTGACATTTGACTGAAAGCTTAAAATATTAAGTCTTTGGAGGTGCTAAAAAAGTGATCTGAAGGATTAAGCACAGTGGTTCAAACATTACGTGACAAAGTTACATGACTTCATACCAGTCGTGTTGATGAAAAATTAAATGTCATCATTCTTTTCTTCAATCTAAGCTGTCTAGAAAACCCGGAAAATACAGGGAATTTGTCGGTAAGAAAATAGTGGCTGCCCTGGAGATATCTTGATAAATTTATAATTTTTTGTTTAATACTAAAATATAGATATTTATTATATCATTGTTGGTTTTATCTAAATTAATACATTTTAGATAGCAATATAGCATTGTTGTCATTACTACAAAAGTGTTAACAACTTAAATTCATTGCTAGTTCTTATTTATCCATAAATGTTATAGAGTTTGGTCAATTTTTTACAAATTGTTTCCTATTCGGCTGATTTCTATACAAATATTTAAAACATCAACAAACATGTGTAATTAATTATTGCAGCATTCAATTAGTTTGATTAATCATGCAAGAAAAACATCCTTTTTAATCTTTTTAATAGTAATAAAGGTTAGGGTAGTTATGAAACTTCACTACACATATATATTGTGAAGGGGGAGGTGGGTCTTAAACTAGAACATACTTTATTTTATCGAAATCAAACACGAGAAAAATAAATGTTTTATACTCATCCCACATCTCTTTTTTTAACAAACAATTATATTGGTAATTAGTACTATCACCTTATACATTTTCTTGCGTGATTTTAACCCATGTGTTTTCAGGCCAACAATAGTAATAGTATCTAATAACCGAGCTGTATTTATTGAATAATGTTTCAATTGTTTTAGATGTAATGGTTATAATAACCTCCTTTAGTGGTGTAAAATATATATACTTTATTCTTAAATTTTTAGATATCTACAACATTAAAGTAATTTGAAAATATTTTTTTGTTAAATGATAAATCTTTCATGCATATTCAACCACAATAGACAAATCTTTAATATATTAGCATACATATTTAATCTTCATTTGCATTGAACAAATTAAATCTATCTCTACTTGAAATAATATGTGAAAATTATATTTTGTTACCCGCCTCGGTGGCGTAGTTGGCTAACGCGCTAGTCGTGTTGAGCTCGACTGCTAAGGACAGGGAGATCGAGGTTCGATTCTTTGGTCGGGTGAACTGGGGGTGGTTTTTCCTAAATGGTTTTCCACTCTCTCTCCACGCAAATGCGGGTTCACTTCCTCTAATTCAACCCTCCAAATTCCTAATCCATTAGAGTAATTAGTACTTAAAAGCGTATAACCCGAACTGGTAGTAAGACGCGGTGCTAAATATTAAATATTATATTTTGTTGACAGGTTGGACGTATGTTCCCGCAAGCTGTCTACTTCCCCATTCGCACCCTTTACTTCACTCTCAAGTTTGAACAACTTGAGCGTTACAAGACCAGCGAGCTAGCAGCAGCTATGGCTAACAAACAAACACATGCTCAGGTAAATAAAGTTTATCAAGCACAATAGAAATAAATGTAATTAAATTAATATTTTCACATGTAAAATAACATAAAATTATAGTGGAATGCGAAGCTTAAAAACTTTAATTCTGATTCAGATTCTGATTTGTAAAATAGTAGATTCGACCCAACTTTACTTAAATTTTAGCTCTGTTTAAAGACTTGATGTTCTTTTCTGGTAATTCCCCTCAAATTAATCAAAGGCTTGCTGGCTTTTGTTTTGTTGGTATTTCCTGCCATTAACAGAACCTATAAATACCATATTGGCCCGAATTTAGTACAATGTTTTTCTCCTTAAAATGTCCTTTCGAAAACTGTATTCCCGTTTGATATTTAAAATAAAATATTAGTATCTTTAGAATAATTTCCTATATTTATTAGTAAATTGTTTTGCAGGGCCCTGTTGTCACCACACCATCAACTCCAGGACAGATTAATACAACTACTACCACCAGCAAAATCCCGGGAGGAGGAATCCCTACCATCACATTGCCTGTGGGATTCTCCACTCCTGTTGGGAGCAAGATCTTGAAGATAGCTTCCAACACCATCACTCTGGAATGGCAGTATTAAGATGGCGGCCGTTCTGTATTACTATTCTTGACCACTTTTTAATGTTTTATTTAGCTATTGGAAATAGCAAACAAGTTTATTAAAATTCGAAGAAAAAAAAATCAACTCGTTTAAAAATATTTGGGAAACAATCTTTCAATCTATTTTAATTCACAAGCTTTAAATTATAGTTCGATTTATCAAATTACAGCAGCCATGCACTGGAAAAACACAAGGATTTCTTCTTCTTCTTCTGGGAAAAATCATGAAAACGCATGTAATTTTACAGAATTTATTAAAAATACTTTGATATTTGTTAATTTCTGACATTTGACTGAAAGCTTAAAATATTAAGTCTTTGGAGGTGCTAAAAAAGTGATCTGAAGGATTAAGCACAGTGGTTCAAACATTACGTGACAAAGTTACATGACTTCATACCAGTCGTGTTGATGAAAAATTAAATGTCATCATTCTTTTCTTCAATCTAAGCTGTCTAGAAAACCCGGAAAATACAGGGAATTTGTCGGTAAGAAAATAGTGGCTGCCCTGGAGATATCTTGATAAATTTATAATTTTTTGTTTAATACTAAAATATAGATATTTATTATATCATTGTTGGTTTTATCTAAATTAATACATTTTAGATAGCAATATAGCATTGTTGTCATTACTACAAAAGTGTTAACAACTTAAATTCATTGCTAGTTCTTATTTATCCATAAATGTTATAGAGTTTGGTCAATTTTTTACAAATGTTTCCTATTCGGCTGATTTCTATACAAATATTTAAAACATCAACAAACATGTGTAATTAATTATTGCAGCATTCAATTAGTTTGGTTAATCATGCAAGAAAAACATCCTTTTTAATATTTTTAATAGTAATAAAGGTTAGGGTAGTTATGAAACTTCACTACACATATATATTGTGAAGGGGGAGGTGGGTCCTAACTAGAATATACTTTATTTTATCGAAATCAAACACGAGAAAAATAAATGTTGTATATTCATCCCAAATCTCTTTTTTTAACAAACAATGATATTAGTAATTAGTACTATCACCTTATACATTTTCTTGTGTGATTTTAACCCATGTGTTTTCAGGCCAACAATAGTAATAGTATCTAAATAACCGAGCTGTATTTATTGAATAATGTTTCATTTGTTTTAGGTGTAATGGTTATAATAACCTCCTTTAGTGGTGTAAAATATATATACTTTATTCTTAAATTTTTAGATATCTACAACATTTAACTAATTTGAAAATATTTTTTTGTTAAATGATAAATCTTTCATGCATATTCAACCACCATAGCCAAATCTTTAATATATTAGCATACATATTTAATCTTCATTTGAATTGAACAAATTAAATCTATCTCTACTCGAAATAATATGTGAAAATTATATTTTATTGACAGGTTGGACGTATGTTCCCGCAAGCTGTCTACTTCCCCATTCGCACCCTTTACTTCACGCTCAAGTTTGAACAACGTTACATGACCAGTGAGCTAGCAGCAGCTATGGCTAACACACAAACACATCCTCAGGTAAATAAAGTTTATCAAGAAACAATAGAATGTCCTTCAAAAACCGTGATTAGAATAGAAGAACATAATTTACTAATACAACTCATAATATCAGTTTGATTTTAACATGTTTTAAAAACTTTGAGTTGTGTCAATGGATGGCCCAAATGTCAATTCAAAGTTTATAACACTTCTTCAGGAACACATCAAATCTGTCGCAGACAATGAAGTATGTAGTTTGCTAAATCTGGGAACATGTGGACTTCATGTTGTTCATGGTTCCTTGATAACGGATAGTGGAATCTGTTGATTGGGATACAAGTAGCTTATTGCGTCACATGTACTACCTGTTCACTGACTCTCCAGCTCGTCGAGCATTGTTTACCCGGTTGACAGGATGTGCATCTTTTCCGTTGAAGTTCTGTGGTGTGCGGTGGTTAGAGAATTCAAAGTGCTTTCCAAGGGCATTACAAATTTTGGACCATGTTGTTAAGATTCTAAAAGAAATAAGGCTTCCTTAAGTGTAAACTAGCTTTCCGCAAGACAATTACAGATGAGTGTCAGCCTGTCCTGTTTGATAGAGTTGGATGTATTTTATTATTTTGCCATCATTTTCCCTGAACTGATTGGTAAGACATCTGCTTTCTTATTCTTCCATGAGAGGTCGGCTGTATGGGGAGGGGGAGGCCGAAATAAATGTAATTGAATTAATATTTTAACATGTAAAATAACATAAAATTATAGTGGAATGCGAAGCTTTAAAAACTTTGATTCGGATTCAGATTCTGATTTGTAAAATAGTAGATTCGAACCAACTCTACTTAAATATTATCTCTGTTTAAAGACTTGATGTTCTTTTCTGGTAATTCCCCTCAAATTAATCAAAGGCTAGCTGGCTTGTGTTTTGTTGGTATTTCCTGCCATTAACAGAACCTATAAATACCATATTGGCCCGAATTCAATACAATGTTTTTCTCCTTAAAATGTCCTTTCGAAAACTGTACTCCCGTCTGATATTTAAAATAAAATATTAGTGTATTTAGAATAATTTCCTATATTTATTAGTATATTGTTTTGCAGGGCCCTGTTGTCAGCACACCATCAACTCCAGGACAGATTAATACAACTACTACCACCAGCAAAATCCCGGGAGGAATCCCTACCATCACATTGCCTGTGGGATTCTCCACTCCTGTTGGGAGCAAGATCTTGAAGATAGCTTCCAACACCATCACGCTGGCTACATCCACTTCCTCGGAGACACAGGCACAAGGTAACCACAGATCAGTACAACATCACGCTGGCTACATCCACTTCCTCGGAGACACAGACACAAGGTAACCACAGGTCACTACAACACCACACTGGCTACATCCACTACCTCGGAGACACAGGCACAAGGTAACCACAGATCACTACAACATCACACTGGCTACATCCACTACCTCAGAGATACAGGCACAAGGTAACCACAGATCACTACAACATCACGCTGGCTACATCCACTTCCTCGGAGACACAGGCACAAGGTAACCACAGGTCACTACAACACCACACATGGTGCATCCACTACCTCAGAGACACAGGCACAAGGTAACCACAGATCACTACAACATCACACTGGCTACATCCACTTCCTCGGAGACACAGACACTAGGTAAACACAGATCACTACAACATCACACTGGCTACATCCACTACCTCAGGGACACAGGCACAAGGTAACCACAGATCAGTACAACATCACACTGGCTACATCCACTACCTCGGAGACACAGGCACAAGGTAACCACAGATCACTACAACACCACACATGGTGCATCCACTAGCTCGGAGACACAGGAACAAGGTAACCCCAGATCACTTGCTCATCTTCAATTGTTTGAGAGATTTCAACACAAATATTGGTTTGATGGGCTTCTTCATACATCTTAAGCAGCGCGCACACTCATCCCTTGGGTGTTCAAAGCCACAAGCCCTCTTCATTTGGGAGAAAGCACATGTAGTAGAAAAATATTTGCGATAACTACTTCTTGCTTTCTGCGCCAAATTTTAATGAACAAGCAAGAAACTCCCTACAAATTTTGTTGATAAGGTATCTCATATCCTACTTTTCAGAGATTTTTTGAATAGGTCGATCACCATCACATCTTTACTTCCCCTCTGAAAGAAGTTGTACTACAGATTTTTATCATTCGTGCAAGTCCATTGACCATCGCCAGTTTTGGACTCTCTAATTTTGGGTTGTGAGATGGGGTTTTTACCACAAGTCCACCAAGATCAACATAATCTTTAAATATTTTGCTAAGTCATCAACTTGGTATTTGACGTTTCAAATTGTGTCAATCATCATTTTAGAATTATAATTTGAGCAGGGTTCAAAAGACACTTTGACGTGCCCACGTTTGTCTATGTATAGTTATATTGAGAGAGTGTATTTTCCAGGAGAAACATCCAATACTGCCAGTGGCAGCACGCAACAGCAGTCAGGACAGACCCCCAACCAGCCGAGTGGGGGAGAGACTGGTCCCATCAGAGCCACTCCTTCAATGTGGTGGTGCTCCAGGATCATGCGCATGCAGCGGGACATCCACCCCACAGTGCTTTCGTCTCTGGAGGGGATTGTGGACCAGGTAAACAGACAGCTCTCTCATATGCTCTGAAATGTTTGGTGCCAGGTTAGCCTAGGAAGGAATAGGACTTACCTTTCAAACCCACAACAACGATTAACCAAATTAAGTCACTTTAAAGAGTGGGGTGCCCGAACCACCGAAATCAACAGCCTCACTACTTAGCTACAAAAAACTCAACCTCAACTCTCTCACCACCTGTATACCACTGACACAAGAAAAACAACCTCAACTCTTTCTACCACTGACACAAGGAAGACAACCTCAACTTTTTCTACCACTGACACAAGGAAGACAACCTCAACTCTCTCACCACCTGTCTACCACTGACACAAGAAAAACAACCTCAACTCTTTCTACCACTGACACAAGGAAGACAACCTCAACTCTTTCTACCACTGACACAAGGAAGACAACCTCAACTCTCTCACCACCTGTCTACCACTGACACAAGAAAAACAACCTCAACTCTTTCTACCACTGACACAAGGAAGACAACCTCAACTCTTTCTACCACTGACACAAGGAAGACAACCTCAACTCTCTCACCACCTGTATACTACTGACACAAGAAAAACAACCTCAACTCTTTCTACCACTGACACAAGGAAGACAACCTCAACTCTTCCACTGCCTGTTGGAAGAGGCAATTCTTAATTTCTACCATATAAAAGAGAAGTTTCCATGAAGTGTAAGGAAGTGCTGTACAGAGCATACTTCATACCTATAGTAACAAATGCAACGGAAACTTGGAAGAGAAACAAGGAAACTGGAGACCATGGAATGAAGTTTCATGAAGGAGTATAATACCTCACATCCAAGGATATAGGACTAGGAATGAATATGTAAGGTCAAGAAGAGTTGGGGTACATGAGAGAGTTGAGGAAGCTAGGAAAAGATGGTATGGACCGGTAATGAGGGAGAAGAAGACGAAAAGAAGAGTTAAAGTTCCTTTGTGCGCAATTTCATAGAGCTCATATGAATAACTATATGAGATTGAAATTAAGATGTCGACAAATAATGTTTGATTATTGAAGTCTGGGTGCGCTATATTGTTCGTTGAACTCTTGCAAACAATGTGAGTAGGGTCTGTTCATCTTCTTTACAAACTGTTACCCTATGTTTTTGATCGGCAGAAAACATTTTGGAAAAATCAAGAAACAGTTTCTAGACAAAATGTGCAAACAATGTTACCAAGGGTGTATTAGCCTTTAGAAACAGCCTTGTGAAGTCCATTACGTACTGAAGGAAAAACCATCATCACAGTCGACTTTAGTTACGTTGCACACACATATCTCGCACCATCCTCATCAACTTTTTAACCACCAGTGCGTCCTTAACCTAACACAAAGAATATCATTTCTCTTCCTTTACTAATCCTTCCAGCCCTTAAAAATGGAAGAAAACACCATAAGTACGAATAAAAACAAAATTAGAATATATAAAGAAGAAACTACATAGAATGAAAATAGTCACTTTTGCCGCTGGGTAGAGAAATATCTGAACGCAATCCCTCCGCTCACTTTCCATTATATTGTAACCCTTCAGAAGAGTGGGATAAGCTCAACCCACTAAAAAAGGGCAATAAAAGATATAAATCAAATGAGAGAAAAAGGAAATTGCCTATAATTTATCATTTTCAAAAGTTTTAAGGATTATCTAGCTCTGTGTTAAAATTTAAGTGACTATTTTCCACTATTTGCTATCTACCAGCAGCTCTAAGTTGAAAATAATGGTTTTTTTTTAAAAATTTAAATGAGTGTACTATACATTTAACCATCCATCAATTTGGGTCAGGTACTGTAACATAACATCCATGCATGTAACAACTGTAGCCGTGTGACGTTCCAACAGATGGTGTGGTTCCGTGAGAACTGGTACGAGGAGGTGTCGAGGCAATTACGACAAGGCCTGGCCAAATGTCTGGCCATTGCCTTTGAGAACCGGGGAGCTGTAAGTGAAGCAACCATCACACCACACACTCTCAACTTTGTCAAGAAGCTAGTCTCCACGTTCGGGATTGGCATAGGTGAGGATGGTGGATTCTATACACACGTGTTCCCCAACCCGAGGAACAAAATATAATAATCTACAAATCAAAACTAACGACTTCTTTTAAAGCAATATTTTTTATTTTTTTTTAGTTAACCCTCCCAACCTCCCTCCACACGCCCCGCCACCAAAACTCAAAATGTAATTCAAGGTCCATCCCATCTCAGCCTAGTGTTTCAAATACTCAATGGACCCATCTCTTAAAATCAATAAAATACAATACAAATTGCAAACCATTACAATTTACAGCTTAATTTTGATGTCTCTAATCTTGATTGATTTACTCAATTCCTAATATTCAATTTTAGCCTCAATTTTTCAATTCTTTAACATTTTCTAGCTCAGACTTTTTTCGTGAATTGTACCTCGCATTAACTTTATCTCGTCTTATTTTTATGTATACACCCTACTCAATAATACAGTAAAAATATCCAGTCCTTTTTATAAATTTTATTAAGATGTCAGAACTTTGAGGGATTTGAACGATAATAATCCAAAGATTTACTCTCGGACCTCTATACCGGTAACGATCGTGTCGAGGTATCAAGTTTGACGTCACCATATTGTGTCGACAGAAAACATCAACACAAGCAACTCCGCGAACGCCAGCAGCGCCGCGTCGGACAGTCTAGCTGCGCGAGCGCGGGCCACCGTTCAGGATCCCGTGTTCCATATGATGAAGGTCCAGTTCAAGTCAGACTTTGACTTTGCCGTTCCTGGCTCCATGAAGCTGCAGAACCTCATTGTGAAGCTGCGCAAGTGGATACAGATACTGGAGAACAAAGTCAAGACTTTGCCTAAGTAAGCAAACACCATATCCATTGTTTCTTTGTCCAGCATCAGCAATGTAAATTGTGAAAAGTAACTTCTTCTGTTTACTTATTCTATGTGATTATGCTCTCCCTTATATTTATTATACTTATCACCATCATTTATTTTGATTATTTTTATTATTTTTATATATGTAGAGTGCAGCACTTGTCATGGGAGCTATGCACCGCGAAAATACAAGGAATTTTTTGTCTGGAATAATAAATAATAAAAATACTGAAATATTTGTTAAATCTAGATATTTAGGTGCAATTTTAGAATGCCACGGTCTCCATAGAAGTAAATTTGAACTGAAGAATTAAGCTCGCTGATTCAATCATGTCCTATCCCTCCCTACCCATTCTTTATACATTTGATTGCATAATTACTGTATATTCTTCCCCTTCAAGGTCAAATCAAACCGTTTTAAACATCACATCACCTCACAAGAGTCACTTTTATGAAAAACTAAATTTCATTCCTCTGTACTTAAACCTAAATTGTCAAGAAAAATATATTTTTTTCTTCTTAGAAAACCGGGAAAACATAGATAATTTTGTAGTAAGAAAATTGTGGCAACCCTGCTTATACATGTCATGCCTATTGTTTTATCTATATATTTGCAGATCGTTCCTAATTGAGGACAAATGTCGGTTCTTGAGCAATTTCAGTATGCAGACAGCTGATGTGGAGTTGCCGGGGGAGTTTCTTCTACCCAAGGTGTGTAGTGTCGACATTTCTTTGAGAAGGTTAAGATACCATATTGGCCAGACGATAGTACAACCTCGAATATAATATGGCACTAAAGTTTAGAGGTGTTTTACATTGAAAATAAAGGGTTAACAACTTTTGACACACTTTTTTTTTTTAAAAGTAAAAGTTAAGTGAGAATAAAATTACCTTGATTATTATTTAAAGCTAGCAGTCCTCACTCCCTTTCAGATCTGCCATGGATGAGTTTTTACCACAAACTAACACTGACCTACTGAGTTAACAGTTCACTGACTCTACAGGGTAGAAATATTATAAGCACAAGCCTTCTAGCCAGCCCAGGGACCTTGAAGGGGGACAAAATCCTCTCTGTTTTGACCCTGAGCTTACTGCCCCACTGCCTGACAATACACTGACACACTCTTACTTTGTGTTGCCATTGAGTCTATTAATAGAAATCTTTGATGATTAACAAACATCTCCTGCTACATTCAATGACTTAATCATATCTAAGAACTTTTTGAAAATCTTTAAAGTAGTGAATGGTTTGTTTTTTTGTGGCATTTTCATTTTCAAATAGAAATATAAAGGTTTCTATTAGTCTGGTTGCACACTGCACCGAACATTATATCTAAACACACAATGCAACTTTTTTTTTCTTTCATAGTTTCTGTATTCGTCAAGACGAAGGAAAGTGATGAAGTAGCTTTTTTTGTTGTGGTTTTCCTTTTGATTAAAAAACTTGGCAGTAGATAGGTCTATATCCTTTCCCTTCCACCTTAGAATATACAGGTTGTTACTTTGAAACAATTGTTTCTTAAAATAAGAGTTATTTTTATTAATCCAAATTCCTAACCCCCACCTTGTTTGGTCCGGTTCGACGATAAAGAGGAGGTTGAGGTTCAAATTATGGCCAAGTGTATTGAGAGCGTTTCTCTCCACTCTCCTTCCAGACAAATCTTGATGCAATTTCTCTAAAACTCCACTTTTCTCAACCGTAATCAATTAGTGTCAATATGTGGGCTGTAAAAACTTATCTTATTTCCTCTGGTAATACGCTCATCATATATTATACGGTGTTTTCAGCACTCGCACTACTTTGTGTGCATTGCAAGGTTCATGCCCCGCGTGGACGTTGTTCAGAAACACAACACGGCGGCTAGACGACTGTTCATCCGCGGCCACAACGGCAAGATATACCCGTACCTTGTCGTGAACGACAGCGGTCTGGGGGATTCTCGTAAAGAAGAGAGGGTGCTTCAGTTGCTCAGGATGCTCAACAGCTATTTCGACAAGCAGAAGGTACTCTCTAGGCTACGACCAACTTAACAATCGTTTATCCTACTTAATGTTTTCATGAGGCTATATAAGACAACTACTATTTTTATTCAAGCTAAGAAGCCGAAACAATAGCTACTGCAGAAATGTTTAACTTGAACAAAAACTAAGAATTATTTCATCGCATCGTAAGTTTTAATTTTTTAGACTAACTCTAACTCCCAAATATCACCTCCCACCATATACAGAAATTTAAACTCTCTACAACTTAAGTTTATATTACATAATGTTATTCAAATCTCTTTGCGATTGAAAAAGAAAATTTATGCCAAGACAAAACTAAGCAGTTTTACTCTAACTATTTTAGTATACCCTACTATCGGTATCTTTGCTTATACGGTACAAACAAAATGGATGGCATTCCAAATAATAAAATTATACAGACAGGTCTTGAAGTAAATAACTGTGTTGAAGGTGTATTTTGTGCATAATTAGTTATTTAATAGCAGCCTTGGAAATTATTCTGCGCTAGAAATATGTTTCTTATCTTAATTCTATTCAGTGATAAATATTAGCATTTTATGACACCTCAGCTCAGTCGTTAGCGTGTCTCTCTACTGTGTTAAGAGCCCTGAGTTTGATTCCTGGAATGTCTGAAAAATCTTCCATCGGTGGAATGTGGGATTCCCCTTTTATAGTGATGAATTAATAGGCCAAAGGTTGAATGTCATGTTTGTTCTAGACTTAAGTTGGTTTTTAAGTCATATGCTGACATAATCAGTCGGTTCAGAAAGTGCCCGTTAAATACCGCAAATAAATTTTATATTATAATTAATATTAAATCTTTAATAAATTAATAATATTGTTAATACAAATACAAAAATGACATTGATAGACTTTCCTAGATTGGAAATTTTATTATTAATTTTTATTGAAAAATCTGTAAAATAATTTTTTCCCGTCCGAGTTTTGGGAACATTCAACTTTCCTAATTTTTGCCAAAGTTCAGGATCCTGTACAAGCCTAATTTATACAGTTGGTTTCCGTTAATCGAATCGAACTAAACCGTATAAATATTTAATGTAACAAGAGCTCAACCTACTTTAGTGGTCAAATGTTCTTTTCTTAGGCATCACTCTAGCAATAGTCTGGACTGAAGATGAGGGTTTGAATCTCGGTTGAATGGTTTTCCACTCTTCTTTTTCACAAGTGTGGATACACTTCCTCTAAATTCAACCTTTCTCATTCCTAACTCACTGGTATAATAAGTTCAAAAGTATAAAACCCGAACTGATAGACTGGGGGACAACTTCAAATATTCCAATCGTGTTTAGTTATTGGATTCTGTTTTCTCTACTATAATCCGACGGTTGTTTGTTGTGTGGTAGGAGACAGCCCGGCGGTTCTTACAGTTTACAGTGCCAAGAGTGGTAGCAGTGTCACCTCACTTACGTCTTATTGAAGACAACCCGGCCTCCATCTCCTTACTTGATATCTACAAACAGGGTTGCCAACGTATCGGCATCGAGCACGACCAGCCCATTCAGCGCTACTACGAGCGGTTGGCTGCTGTTCAGGTACGTAATCTCAGGGACATGTTTATCAAATCTAGATTCTCGTCTTACTGAAGCAACAGCTATTTGCTATCACGGGACATTAGACTATATATAATGTATTGAGTTCCCATAGATTCTATAGATCTTTAATATAGTTCTTTGCATTTTGCAATAATTTTCATAACCTAGCAATTAATATATTATTTTAAAAGATCTAAAAAAGTATGTAATGGAAATACGTTACACATTAAAGAAAGGCTAGGAACAAATACAAGTAGCTAACACAGTGAGTAACACTTAATTTGGGTCAGGTACTGTAACATAACATCCATGCATGTAACAACTGTAGCCGTGTGACGTTCCAACAGATGGTGTGGTTCCGTGAGAACTGGTACGAGGAGGTGTCGAGGCAATTACGACAAGGCCTGGCCAAATGTCTGGCCATTGCCTTTGAGAACCGGGGAGCTGTAAGTGAAGCAACCATCACACCACACACTCTCAACTTTGTCAAGAAGCTAGTCTCCACGTTCGGGATTGGCATAGGTGAGGATGGTGGATTCTATACACACGTGTTCCCCAACCCGAGGAACAAAATATAATAATCTACAAATCAAAACTAACGACTTCTTTTAAAGCAATATTTTTTATTTTTTTTTAGTTAACCCTCCCAACCTCCCTCCACACGCCCCGCCACCAAAACTCAAAATGTAATTCAAGGTCCATCCCATCTCAGCCTAGTGTTTCAAATACTCAATGGACCCATCTCTTAAAATCAATAAAATACAATACAAATTGCAAACCATTACAATTTACAGCTTAATTTTGATGTCTCTAATCTTGATTGATTTACTCAATTCCTAATATTCAATTTTAGCCTCAATTTTTCAATTCTTTAACATTTTCTAGCTCAGACTTTTTTCGTGAATTGTACCTCGCATTAACTTTATCTCGTCTTATTTTTATGTATACACCCTACTCAATAATACAGTAAAAATATCCAGTCCTTTTTATAAATTTTATTAAGATGTCAGAACTTTGAGGGATTTGAACGATAATAATCCAAAGATTTACTCTCGGACCTCTATACCGGTAACGATCGTGTCGAGGTATCAAGTTTGACGTCACCATATTGTGTCGACAGAAAACATCAACACAAGCAACTCCGCGAACGCCAGCAGCGCCGCGTCGGACAGTCTAGCTGCGCGAGCGCGGGCCACCGTTCAGGATCCCGTGTTCCATATGATGAAGGTCCAGTTCAAGTCAGACTTTGACTTTGCCGTTCCTGGCTCCATGAAGCTGCAGAACCTCATTGTGAAGCTGCGCAAGTGGATACAGATACTGGAGAACAAAGTCAAGACTTTGCCTAAGTAAGCAAACACCATATCCATTGTTTCTTTGTCCAGCATCAGCAATGTAAATTGTGAAAAGTAACTTCTTCTGTTTACTTATTCTATGTGATTATGCTCTCCCTTATATTTATTATACTTATCACCATCATTTATTTTGATTATTTTTATTATTTTTATATATGTAGAGTGCAGCACTTGTCATGGGAGCTATGCACCGCGAAAATACAAGGAATTTTTTGTCTGGAATAATAAATAATAAAAATACTGAAATATTTGTTAAATCTAGATATTTAGGTGCAATTTTAGAATGCCACGGTCTCCATAGAAGTAAATTTGAACTGAAGAATTAAGCTCGCTGATTCAATCATGTCCTATCCCTCCCTACCCATTCTTTATACATTTGATTGCATAATTACTGTATATTCTTCCCCTTCAAGGTCAAATCAAACCGTTTTAAACATCACATCACCTCACAAGAGTCACTTTTATGAAAAACTAAATTTCATTCCTCTGTACTTAAACCTAAATTGTCAAGAAAAATATATTTTTTTCTTCTTAGAAAACCGGGAAAACATAGATAATTTTGTAGTAAGAAAATTGTGGCAACCCTGCTTATACATGTCATGCCTATTGTTTTATCTATATATTTGCAGATCGTTCCTAATTGAGGACAAATGTCGGTTCTTGAGCAATTTCAGTATGCAGACAGCTGATGTGGAGTTGCCGGGGGAGTTTCTTCTACCCAAGGTGTGTAGTGTCGACATTTCTTTGAGAAGGTTAAGATACCATATTGGCCAGACGATAGTACAACCTCGAATATAATATGGCACTAAAGTTTAGAGGTGTTTTACATTGAAAATAAAGGGTTAACAACTTTTGACACACTTTTTTTTTTTAAAAGTAAAAGTTAAGTGAGAATAAAATTACCTTGATTATTATTTAAAGCTAGCAGTCCTCACTCCCTTTCAGATCTGCCATGGATGAGTTTTTACCACAAACTAACACTGACCTACTGAGTTAACAGTTCACTGACTCTACAGGGTAGAAATATTATAAGCACAAGCCTTCTAGCCAGCCCAGGGACCTTGAAGGGGGACAAAATCCTCTCTGTTTTGACCCTGAGCTTACTGCCCCACTGCCTGACAATACACTGACACACTCTTACTTTGTGTTGCCATTGAGTCTATTAATAGAAATCTTTGATGATTAACAAACATCTCCTGCTACATTCAATGACTTAATCATATCTAAGAACTTTTTGAAAATCTTTAAAGTAGTGAATGGTTTGTTTTTTTGTGGCATTTTCATTTTCAAATAGAAATATAAAGGTTTCTATTAGTCTGGTTGCACACTGCACCGAACATTATATCTAAACACACAATGCAACTTTTTTTTTCTTTCATAGTTTCTGTATTCGTCAAGACGAAGGAAAGTGATGAAGTAGCTTTTTTTGTTGTGGTTTTCCTTTTGATTAAAAAACTTGGCAGTAGATAGGTCTATATCCTTTCCCTTCCACCTTAGAATATACAGGTTGTTACTTTGAAACAATTGTTTCTTAAAATAAGAGTTATTTTTATTAATCCAAATTCCTAACCCCCACCTTGTTTGGTCCGGTTCGACGATAAAGAGGAGGTTGAGGTTCAAATTATGGCCAAGTGTATTGAGAGCGTTTCTCTCCACTCTCCTTCCAGACAAATCTTGATGCAATTTCTCTAAAACTCCACTTTTCTCAACCGTAATCAATTAGTGTCAATATGTGGGCTGTAAAAACTTATCTTATTTCCTCTGGTAATACGCTCATCATATATTATACGGTGTTTTCAGCACTCGCACTACTTTGTGTGCATTGCAAGGTTCATGCCCCGCGTGGACGTTGTTCAGAAACACAACACGGCGGCTAGACGACTGTTCATCCGCGGCCACAACGGCAAGATATACCCGTACCTTGTCGTGAACGACAGCGGTCTGGGGGATTCTCGTAAAGAAGAGAGGGTGCTTCAGTTGCTCAGGATGCTCAACAGCTATTTCGACAAGCAGAAGGTACTCTCTAGGCTACGACCAACTTAACAATCGTTTATCCTACTTAATGTTTTCATGAGGCTATATAAGACAACTACTATTTTTATTCAAGCTAAGAAGCCGAAACAATAGCTACTGCAGAAATGTTTAACTTGAACAAAAACTAAGAATTATTTCATCGCATCGTAAGTTTTAATTTTTTAGACTAACTCTAACTCCCAAATATCACCTCCCACCATATACAGAAATTTAAACTCTCTACAACTTAAGTTTATATTACATAATGTTATTCAAATCTCTTTGCGATTGAAAAAGAAAATTTATGCCAAGACAAAACTAAGCAGTTTTACTCTAACTATTTTAGTATACCCTACTATCGGTATCTTTGCTTATACGGTACAAACAAAATGGATGGCATTCCAAATAATAAAATTATACAGACAGGTCTTGAAGTAAATAACTGTGTTGAAGGTGTATTTTGTGCATAATTAGTTATTTAATAGCAGCCTTGGAAATTATTCTGCGCTAGAAATATGTTTCTTATCTTAATTCTATTCAGTGATAAATATTAGCATTTTATGACACCTCAGCTCAGTCGTTAGCGTGTCTCTCTACTGTGTTAAGAGCCCTGAGTTTGATTCCTGGAATGTCTGAAAAATCTTCCATCGGTGGAATGTGGGATTCCCCTTTTATAGTGATGAATTAATAGGCCAAAGGTTGAATGTCATGTTTGTTCTAGACTTAAGTTGGTTTTTAAGTCATATGCTGACATAATCAGTCGGTTCAGAAAGTGCCCGTTAAATACCGCAAATAAATTTTATATTATAATTAATATTAAATCTTTAATAAATTAATAATATTGTTAATACAAATACAAAAATGACATTGATAGACTTTCCTAGATTGGAAATTTTATTATTAATTTTTATTGAAAAATCTGTAAAATAATTTTTTCCCGTCCGAGTTTTGGGAACATTCAACTTTCCTAATTTTTGCCAAAGTTCAGGATCCTGTACAAGCCTAATTTATACAGTTGGTTTCCGTTAATCGAATCGAACTAAACCGTATAAATATTTAATGTAACAAGAGCTCAACCTACTTTAGTGGTCAAATGTTCTTTTCTTAGGCATCACTCTAGCAATAGTCTGGACTGAAGATGAGGGTTTGAATCTCGGTTGAATGGTTTTCCACTCTTCTTTTTCACAAGTGTGGATACACTTCCTCTAAATTCAACCTTTCTCATTCCTAACTCACTGGTATAATAAGTTCAAAAGTATAAAACCCGAACTGATAGACTGGGGGACAACTTCAAATATTCCAATCGTGTTTAGTTATTGGATTCTGTTTTCTCTACTATAATCCGACGGTTGTTTGTTGTGTGGTAGGAGACAGCCCGGCGGTTCTTACAGTTTACAGTGCCAAGAGTGGTAGCAGTGTCACCTCACTTACGTCTTATTGAAGACAACCCGGCCTCCATCTCCTTACTTGATATCTACAAACAGGGTTGCCAACGTATCGGCATCGAGCACGACCAGCCCATTCAGCGCTACTACGAGCGGTTGGCTGCTGTTCAGGTACGTAATCTCAGGGACATGTTTATCAAATCTAGATTCTCGTCTTACTGAAGCAACAGCTATTTGCTATCACGGGACATTAGACTATATATAATGTATTGAGTTCCCATAGATTCTATAGATCTTTAATATAGTTCTTTGCATTTTGCAATAATTTTCATAACCTAGCAATTAATATATTATTTTAAAAGATCTAAAAAAGTATGTAATGGAAATACGTTACACATTAAAGAAAGGCTAGGAACAAATACAAGTAGCTAACACAGTGAGTAACACTTTACACTGCTGCCACTGGACATAGGTTTAGTGGCTATCTCTTAAAAAATGGATTATTACACCTCAATCCTGCGACATCGATTTCATTCTATCAGAACTCATCGGGTAGTAGTGGGAGACATGAGAGACATCTTCTTAAAAGAGGGAACAAAAAAAAAAATGGGAGAAAAAGAAAATATATAAAATATAAACAGTAACATTTATTTGTTCAGCCTTAGTTGTAAATTTATTATTAATTTTAGTTTTTGTTTTTTTGAGTCCAAAGGTACTTTCTTTACTGTGTTGCGTTGAATTTTGAATTGCCACTCTTTTTACTACGTCTCCAATGAGAATCCTTCCTTTCTTTTGATTGGACAGACGTGTTTTTCAATTTTTTTTAAATTTTTTTTTTGCCTTTACTGACATTTAGTGATGGGCAGAATCGAGTATATTAGTAAAAGTAGTCGAGAACTTTAGAGGGAAACTTACATTTGAATACTTTTCCATTTTAATAATGAATTGTTTTAAAATACATCTAAGTGTTTTTATTTAATGACACATAGAAGAATTTTACTCAAACATATTTATTTTGGAGATGTGAGAATAAGGTAAATTATAAAAAAACAGTTTATTTCTCTCCCATGTATGAAACAAAATAAAAAATATAACAGCATTTTTAACAAAAGCTGATCTAAAAATACACACGAAAATTACAGATGTGTTTTTTTGTTCAGTAACAAAACATGATGTATATAATGGCTCTAAGTCCTATCGATGAACTTGAAATTTGAATCGAGTGCGGGCACTTTGTGCAGGCGCGAGGTTCTCAAGCGAGTCACCAGGTTCTACGCGACATCTTGAAGGAAGTGCAGAATCACATGGTACCACGCTCGTTGCTCCGAGATTGGGCCAACAGGACCTTCCTCTCGGCATCAGACTACTGGGCCTTCCGCAAGATGGTGAGTTTATTATTTCTCTCTGGTTCGTTTAGATTATGTTGGTTATTTTATCGCTGCATTGGATCATTCGTTGCATGAGTAATAACTAATTTTTATATTCATATAGTCATTCACACACACACACACACAAGATGGATTGAATCAACTCGTTTTCTCGGATTCTAATCTTCATTTTATCTAGGTACTACTCGAGTCAAAATCTTGGAAAGTTTTGATAAGATTAATATGTTAACTTTCTTACATTAATATGAATCCACCTTCTCTATTTTCAATTTTGTTTCTATTTAAGTGGTAAACTAACAGTTTGGGATCCTGTTGTTAAGTATGATTATTTTGGGCTAAGCAAACATTAAACTCAATAATTCAAATATCCCTGTTTAAAATATGAATATACTACAATATGGCCAACTTAAACCCCAACTAATTAATATAGATGAAAATAGTTTTAATGTATTTTATATATCAACTATTCATTACAAAAAGTTCCAATTATGATATAAAAAGAATGTACCTTAAACCGTTATTATTACATTTTGTTGTTATTATTGACATTAACAAAATGTTTAAAAATGAGGTGGCCCAATGGCTAGATAATTTTATATTAAAAGAAATTGATAAAACTAAATAAAGAGGAAAAATAAACTACTAAGAATGAATTTGATGAAGAAAGCCCACCTAGGGAAATGAGGAGAAATGTGGGAAGAGTCCAATGCACAAAGGTGACATCTCCTTCCTTTCTTCTGTCTTCTATAGTAGAAATAGTCACACACACATTTTAACACAAATAAAATAATATTTCAGCATTGTTGCCTTTATCAAACACAAAGAGGAAGAGAGTACAAATAACACACAATGTATTACTCCATTGTTTGTGTTATCTTAAAATTAAAATTCAAAATGGAGTAATCCATTGTTTGTGTTATTTTAAAATTAAAATTCAAAATGAAGTAATCCATTGTTTGTACTATTTTAAAATTAAAATTCAAAATGGAGTAATCCATTGTTTGTGTTATCTTTACTCTCTTCCTCTTTGTGTTTGATAAAGGCAACAATGCTGAAATATTGTTCTATTTGTGTTAAAATGTGTGTGTGACTATTTCTACTATAGAAGACAGAAGAAAGGAAGAAGATGTCTCCTTTGTGCATTGGACTCTTCCCACATTTCTCCTCTTTCCCTAGGTGGGCTTTCTTCGTCAAATTTATTCTTAGTAGTTTATTTTTCCTTTTTCTTTAGTTTTATCAATTTCCTTTAATATAACATTAACAAAAGATATTTTCATGATATGTGGATAGATGTGATTATTAATCTCTTTCAAAGAGTGTGTGATAGTGAACTGTGATATTCCAGTTCACACTTCAGCTATCGCTGGCATGTTTCGCTGAATACGTGCTTCACCTAACAAGACTGAACCCCGACATAATGTACATTCATCAAGACTCCGGCCTAATCAGCGTTTCATACTACAAGTTTGATGTTGATGATGTTACAGGTGAATTTATTACTAAACTTTCACTTCTTTATTATATTATTATATTTTTTAGAAGATACAGGAGAGATGGATAAAAACTTATAAAAGAAATGAATACAATATGGCTTTTAAAATGAAAATAAGGACACAGTTCACACTTCACATTACCGTCATTGGACATAGAGGTAATGGTTACCTCTTTGTCCAATGGCGACAATTTAAAGTGAGAACTGTGTTTTTCTTTTCATTGTAAAAGCCAAATTGTGTTTGATCCTTTCACATGTTTCTACCAATCTCTACTGTACCTTCTTAAAAATATAATACGATTACCTCAAAAAGGGAAAAGAGGTTTTCCTTAAAAGAGATATATTATACTATTATATACCGAACTTACCTGAATCCAAGACGACCTGAATCTAAGATGACCCCGAGTTTCTCAGTGGTTCTGTATAGATTTTTTGTAAGTGGTAATTTATTTATTTTATTTACAAAACAACACCTATGTTTACTTAAAATCTAATTAGGGTTGCAGAATTAAGAAAGAATTTCTTTTTTGTCACAAATAATGCTTTTGCATAAGAAGGTAAACTTTGAAAAAGTTTCATAAAAACAATGAGAAGTTGATTTTTACAATGAGAAATGATAATCATTAGTGAAAATCCGATTCTCGTATATACCCTACTCCCCCTAAATATGAACATTGGACTCGGCCATTAATGTTAGCTTCAAAAACACTTTCACTTTCACAATAATATACAGAAAATAATATAGAATAAGGTAAAGAGATATAGGAAGAAATCAAAGGATAAATATACAACAAACTGTTACATTTATAAGGAAAACATAAAACACATTCACATATTACAAAAAATCTAACCGATAAACACGTCTGTTATGAATTACCATAAAAGTCAACCGCTATGACAGCCAAGCGTAAAAAATTAGTGGTAATACCTTTATTACCTATGGTGATGATTAAACAAGCATCTTTATTCTTATTTCAAAACCGATAATCTAAGAACATCTAATCAAAGATAATAATTTACTTGATATAATTCAAAAATTAAATATTTTGTGGAGTTTCACGAATTTAAACTCTAGTTCGTCATCGCTAAAATTTTCTAGTAATCTCTACCTAGTATCAATTGTTTGTTTAAAATTCATTCGAGTTTTCTCGTCACATCTTACTTGACAAGCACTAGCTATGTAGGCAAAATTTTAAGTTTATAATAATGATTACTTTTATGTTAATTAATATTTTTGTTGCTTTGTGTACTACTTTTGTAATATTGTAAAGAAAATAAACCAAGTGATCGGCATCAGCCTGGTTGTCGAAAGGGTTGATTGGTCCGGCCCGATGTATAATTGTGTCTCTAATTGAAGTCGATACTTTCACAGCTTCATACAGACTTGTCCTTAGATAACGATTAAAGAATGCACGTCTTGGATAGTTCAATGATAGAACACTAGAAGGTGTCATGTAAAATGAACCCCTTGTTATTCCAGGCGACCTCGACGCCAACCGTCCTGTGCCATTCCGGCTCACTCCCAATATCATCGAGTACCTGAACACTATCGGAATATGTGGGCCACTGACCGCGAGCATGATCGCCTCTGCGCGGTGCCTAGTACAGCCCAAATTTAAAGTACAAACCATTTTACGAGCTATTTTACGGGACGAAATGATAGCCAGCCACAAAAAGGTAAGTTCTCACCAAACTATCACTTCACCATTGACCGTTCAACCTAAGATACATTTTTTTATATCAATAGATAAAGATTCTTCATGAAATATTTAACATTAAACTATAAAAAGTATAAAGAGTTAGAGCCTGCACACTTTCTAGAAACCCGTCTGCTACACAAATACACATTAAATAAGACAAATATTTTGAATTATCTATTGCGTTGCCCACCCAATGTTGTGTGCACGATTTATATAGCTGCTTTTGTTGCCATCAAAAGCAATATTGTGAAGTTTTTGGGGCTCCTTAACAAAAAGTTTCCCAAGTAGTAGGTTGCATACTTAAGTATCACAATGTCAGCACTGTAAAATGCAGTTTTCTAATTACCATATTTAACCGCATAATTTGCATCTATCTCAAGTATACTTTTTGTGAAAAAAAGTGTGTTGTGACTTATGTGAAAATTTAAAAAATAAAAACTATTGCTAAATAATCATTTATTACTAAACTGTCTTGGTACAAGTTTAGGGTACATGGCATACTCATGAATATATGGTGTCATTGAAAGGTCCAAATCGACACTCATCATTTCATTGCAACAATTTAGCAGACATTTTACCATGTGGATCATCGAACATAATCACTTTCAGCTTGAAGTACGCAGAGTAGTTTTTATATCCACCCATAGCCAGGGAAATAAATGCGTATCACGTTACTGTATCGTAATAATTCCTCTCCTCTTCTGATGATTCTTCATGCTTCACTCTCATTCCTCTCCTCTTCTGATGATTCTTTGTGCTTCACTCTCATTCCTCTCCTCTTCTGATGATTCTTCATGCTTCACTCTCATTCCTCTCCTCTTCTGATGATTCTTTGTGCTTCACTCTCATTCCTCTCCTCTTCTGATGATTCTTTGTGCTTCACTCTCATTCCTCTCCTCTTCTGATTATTCTTCAAGCTCCATTACTTCACTCTCATTCCTTATCTTTTCTCTCTGCTACTGTTTCTTCACTGGCTATGCAACACCTTCTTACTTCCTTTCCCACCTCTTTTCGGAATCACTCTCCATTTTGGCATCCAATACTTCCTGGTTTTCCGTACCACACACTTCAGTTCTACTCTTATCCCTATATTATTTCTCCCTTTCCTTATTCCTTTTCTTAATACTCCTTCTGAATTCATTGTTATTATCCCTTGTCCTCCTGGTCCATACTTTATTAATGTAAATATGCAGATATCCTGGATCAGTAGTAAGTTCGCAAAAAAAAAAGAGTAGCTCTTTAAAATGGGAAAAATCAATAATCCATTAATGATGATTTTCAGGTGTATTAACATTTCAATGAAATTTAATGAACAATAAAATCAAAATGAACATCTTTGGTTTTAGTTTTTAAAAAAAATTATTACCAGCTGAAATAGTTTATGTTAAAGAAAAACAAGTATTTGTAAAATACCAACAGTTTAAAAGTAGATGATTATTTTATAAAAAAAAGTATTGTTAATTTAGTTGAAACAACTTTTCTTTGAATTAAATTTAAAAAGTATTTTCTAGGGGTCTCCACAACACCCTCAAGCTATCCATATTTAAAACAGTTGTCACGGGTGTTGTATCACCATGAGCTCCTTTATGAACGTCACATCTTTTCATCTTTGTAAAGCACAAAACTTTCTTCCTTCGATAAAAATTAGCAATGATTTTGAAACCAAATCATAAAATTAAAATATTAAAAGGCTAATAGGCTACCATCAACATGACGATCAGAGAATCAAACGGTTGATGGGAGAGAATTGTCTTTTTGGCTTAACTAGAGATTTGATCAACAATCGCGTCCGAATCATTAATGGTGCGACTGAAAACGAGGTTTTGACACTGTTTGGAGATCAACTCACATTTTATCTTTGATCAAGCCACTGTTTGGAGATCAACTTATATTTTATCTTTGATCAAGCCACTGTTTGGAGATCAACTCACATTTTATCTTTGATCAAGCCACTGTTTGGAGAGCAACTTACATTTTATCTTTGATCAAGCCACTGTTTGGAGATCAACTTACATTTTATCTTTGATCAAGCCACTGTTTGGAGATCAACTCACATTTTATCTTTGATCAAGCCACTGTTTGGAGAGCAACTTACATTTTATCTTTGATCAAGCCACTGTTTGGAGATCAACTTACATTTTATCTTTGATCAAGCCATTGATTGGATATCAACTTACATTTTATCTCTGATCAAGCCATTGATTGGAGATCAACTTACATTTTATCTCTGATCAAGCCACTGATTATTGTTTGTGCAACCGGCCGCTAATATTCATATATATTGGTCTGGAAAACCTAGAAAATTGAAAGGTCAGGGTATTTTAAAACTTTTTCTGGATGTTCACTTTACAAGAAAAGGGTCTCGAGGAAATGTATTCCTGCAACACCCCTTTATTATAATTGAATGTTAGTTTTATATTAACATAGAAATCAAGTTGTGTATCAGTGTATTTTGTGTTTCAGAAGCAAGATGAAACAGCTAGCTCAACACCAACAGACATGGAAGGTGAACTATTGATAAGTATGGTAACGAGGGCCGTCACTGCCATTATGGGCCGACTCAATACTCTCTCAACATTTGAGGGTGCAGACAGCAAGGTACGTCACAAAATGGGTCGGTTTGGGTGTTTTACATTTAAATCACCATAACTTTTTAAGACTTGAGCAATTTCTTAGAAAACGGTCACTTTCCTTACCTGAGTTTTTTAATTTAATTTTCATTATTGGAGGTAAAGTCTTTATAAAAACCCTTTACTGATTGATTATCTTACTGAAAATTGGCTCACTAATGTAAAGTAAGTGATAATTAAGGAAGCCAACCTGGAAGGATAATTACGTTAGGCCTATATAGGAACAAACACACTTCTCTTTTCATTTATTCTTACACTTTTAACACTTCTCATTTCTTCACGCTTCCACATTTTTTAAATTTAATTCAATCTACTACTACTTCCTGAAAAAAATTTAAACATTTCCTTAGCTCAATTGTGGTTACATTTCTTCTAAATTAAAACTTTTTTTTCCTTACCTACTAGCATGATCAAAATTAGTATTATCCAAACGGTGAGTAAGACGCGCCGCAAAAATAAAAGTATAGATTATATTTAAGACACTGTTTCCATAATCTGTGGCCCGCAATATGCCCCAAGTTTTTGATTTTGTCCCATTGACTGGTTTGAGTTTGAGACCACTGCAGTAAACGCTTAGAAGTGGTTAATACAACTAGTAAAGAACATCTTAAATAGCATTCGCACTACCTGCAAAAAGAAATGATGGCTAAAAGCAGTTGACACGATTAAAAGGTTAAATCAATTTGATTTTGATTTTTTGGATAAGGGAAAATTCGGTAAATTTGTGTCTATGACCACCCTGATCATTAAGTCAAACAATTTTCAAATTTATTTTAGTTTAGAGCTACCATAGTGTGCTACTCTAGCAGCTAAGCTCAACATAATTCAGAACAAACCAACCAACCAGACCATGGATTTGATACTTAACTTAATGTGGGTGATATGTCTTTTATCTTTATATAAATATGGAATCACACACAACACAAGTTGTTAACTTGAAACTGCAATCAAAAATCTACAGGAGGAAGTGTTTGTCCTTTTCTTTGTTTTTATTGCTCTTTTCATAATTCAGATATAATATTATGCCTAAAAACTAAAAATAAAATTTTCCTTTTAATTATGTATATTATTAATGTTACTAACATCTTTCAGGTTGGGACATTGGTGGCGGCGGCCAACAGCCATGACAACCTTTGTAGGATGGATCCTTCATGGCATCCTTGGCTGTAAAGACTTTAAGACGACATGAATGTGGTGTTATTACTACTTTATTGGCTTCAAGTTGGTGGCTATGCAAATAATATATCTATCCGTCAAGAATGAAAAGAATTGTTTGTATTTGAAAAAAACGTTGACACTCCTATTAATATCTACCGGTTTTTAATTTGTATAAGTGTATACTATTGCCTTTATCTTAAAGGATTGTTTGAACATATCTATGCCAAAGGGACAAATAAGTTGGTTTACTTTGTATCAATAAACGGCTCATTATTTTTTGAGAAGGTTAATTTTTAGATCCCCAAGTCTATAACACAATGTAGAAAGAAAACATATACTCAATTTATTCTGCAATTGTAGTATTATTTATGCTTCAATCTTATTTCTCTCTGCCCCATTGTCAAGGCCCAATTTTCAAAGCTTTCATTTGAATATGATTTTTTTAAATCTTGTTAGAACAACATAAATATAATTGCATGGGACATTAGATTCAGTTTATTAATTTTTTAAATAGTTTTGTTATTTTAACAATAATGGAAACATCCTTTTTAGGAGCACTTGAGGAAAGCCGTGTGTGTTGCTTATTTAACTTTTAAAGAAAACTTTTTTCTTCTACAATATGAATCTTTTGACTGACTGAATAAATATTTTCTTGTTCTAGACAGGAAATCTGTAAATATTGATATGTATCTTGAATATTTCTGTGTACTAGGACCATGATACAAACCACAGTCAATATTAAAATAGCCAAATATAAAAGTAATTTCAAAACATATTAAAAGGACGTTCAAGTAGATTTTATTAAGTGTAAATATAACTAAGATATAAACTCTGCATGATCATTTTATATTTACTGTCATTAATAAAAGTATTAATTGTATTAAATTTACAAAATTGAAAATGTAACTTTGTACAAAAAAATAAAAACCTTGAATATTTAAAGAAAACATAATTTTGAGTCATGTTGAGTATTTATTTGTGAGTGCTATCTTTTATTTTAGAATTTTAAATATGTGTATTTTTTTTATATAGGTGCATACTTATTCTAATATGTGTGTGTTACAAAATTAGTGAAATACTTAGTGGGGTAACTTTGCTAAGTCTGTGACCTTGCTCATTAGAAATGAATGTTTTATAATAAAGGAAATTGATAAAACTAAAGAAAAAGGAAAAATAAACTACTAAGATATTTGATACTTAACTTAATGTGGGTGATATGTCTTTTATCTTTATATAAATATGGAATCACACACAACACAAGTTGTTAACTTGAAACTGCAATCAAAAATCTACAGGAGGAAGTGTTTGTCCTTTTCTTTGTTTTTATTGCTCTTTTCATAATTCAGATATAATATTATGCCTAAAAACTAAAAATAAAATTTTCCTTTTAATTATGTATATTATTAATGTTACTAACATCTTTCAGGTTGGGACATTGGTGGCGGCGGCCAACAGCCATGACAACCTTTGTAGGATGGATCCTTCATGGCATCCTTGGCTGTAAAGACTTTAAGACGACATGAATGTGGTGTTATTACTACTTTATTGGCTTCAAGTTGGTGGCTATGCAAATAATATATCTATCCGTCAAGAATGAAAAGAATTGTTTGTATTTGAAAAAAACGTTGACACTCCTATTAATATCTACCGGTTTTTAATTTGTATAAGTGTATACTATTGCCTTTATCTTAAAGGATTGTTTGAACATATCTATGCCAAAGGGACAAATAAGTTGGTTTACTTTGTATCAATAAACGGCTCATTATTTTTTGAGAAGGTTAATTTTTAGATCCCCAAGTCTATAACACAATGTAGAAAGAAAACATATACTCAATTTATTCTGCAATTGTAGTATTATTTATGCTTCAATCTTATTTCTCTCTGCCCCATTGTCAAGGCCCAATTTTCAAAGCTTTCATTTGAATATGATTTTTTTAAATCTTGTTAGAACAACATAAATATAATTGCATGGGACATTAGATTCAGTTTATTAATTTTTTAAATAGTTTTGTTATTTTAACAATAATGGAAACATCCTTTTTAGGAGCACTTGAGGAAAGCCGTGTGTGTTGCTTATTTAACTTTTAAAGAAAACTTTTTTCTTCTACAATATGAATCTTTTGACTGACTGAATAAATATTTTCTTGTTCTAGACAGGAAATCTGTAAATATTGATATGTATCTTGAATATTTCTGTGTACTAGGACCATGATACAAACCACAGTCAATATTAAAATAGCCAAATATAAAAGTAATTTCAAAACATATTAAAAGGACGTTCAAGTAGATTTTATTAAGTGTAAATATAACTAAGATATAAACTCTGCATGATCATTTTATATTTACTGTCATTAATAAAAGTATTAATTGTATTAAATTTACAAAATTGAAAATGTAACTTTGTACAAAAAAATAAAAACCTTGAATATTTAAAGAAAACATAATTTTGAGTCATGTTGAGTATTTATTTGTGAGTGCTATCTTTTATTTTAGAATTTTAAATATGTGTATTTTTTTTATATAGGTGCATACTTATTCTAATATGTGTGTGTTACAAAATTAGTGAAATACTTAGTGGGGTAACTTTGCTAAGTCTGTGACCTTGCTCATTAGAAATGAATGTTTTATAATAAAGGAAATTGATAAAACTAAAGAAAAAGGAAAAATAAACTACTAAGAATAAATTTGATGAAGAAAGCCCACCTAGGGAAAGAGGAAAAATGTGGGAAGAATTCAATTCACAAAGGTGACATCTTCTTCCTTTCTTCTGTCTTCTATAGTAGAAATAGTCACACACACATTTTAACACAAATAAAATAATATTCGGCATTGTTGCCTTTATCAAACACAAAGAAGAATAGAGTACAAATAACACAAACAATGGGTTACTCCATTTTGGATTTGTGTTATTTTAAAATTAAAATTCAAAATGGAGTAATCCATTGTTTGTGTTATCTGTACTCTCTTCCTCTTTGTGTTTGATAAAGGCAACAATGCCAAAATATTATTTTATTTGTGTTAAAATGTGTGTGTGACTACTTCTACTATAGAAGACAGAAGAAAGGAAGAAGATATCACCTTTGTGCATTGGACTCTTCCTACATTTTACCTCTTTCCCTAGGTGGGCTTAATTTACTCTTAATAGTTTATTTTTCCTTTTTCTTTAGTTTTATCAATTTCCTTTATTATAAAATTATCAAGCCATTGGGCCACCTCATTTTTAAACTAATGAATATGTTTATAATAACAAAGCTTTAAATTTTTTTACAGCCAGGTAATTGTTTTATGATTGTAATTATTAAATGCAGGGTTGTGAGAAATGTTATGAGCAGCCAGTTCAAAACTTACCTCAGCCAAAAACATAATTTAGTTAAAACGCCTAGCCTAAACAAAATATTTACATCCATTTCTGTTTCCAGCCTGTGGCCTGGGTCAGTGTTTTATTCGAGCCATATATTTTCCAATACCGGCTTGGTAGGCCTGTCGTAGCTTCATGTGCCTTATAATTGAACTTAAGTCTAGGACAGGTACAACAACCAGTCCCCGGCTGTTAACTTGTCATTGTTAAAGGGCAAACCCATATTTCACCAATGATAAATCTTTCGGCCATGTCGGGAATTGACCCCAGGACTTTTAGTTCAGTAGTTAGACACACTACCGACTGAGCTACGGTGTCTGATCCTAAACAAAATATAACAGGCCTAATTAGTTTTTAGTTTTCAGGCTTCCTCATCACCAAGAGTTCGACATTGACACATGTCACGTCCCTTTTATACACCCACTAGTGTGCTCATATTTTATAATATAATTTTATTCACTCCTTATGATTAATTCAAATTTAAATATTACTCTTAATTTTCTAAAAAAAAATTACTCTTTCTCTAGCCTACAAAATGTTATAGTATTGTAGTAAAATGTATAATATTCTGGAAGGATGAGTAACAAAGAATTTTAGTACTCGCAAGGTCACTCTGTTAGTCATGAATCTCACTTTACTTCGATCCCTCTTCTCTCATGTGTATAAAGAGGTGTGTTTGTATGTTGACGATAAACTCAAAACCACTGCAACAATTTAGACAAGATTTTCACTCAGGATGGACATGGGCTATATTTATCCATATTAAAATCCATTAATTATTATTATTAGGAAGACACTGAAATCTATCTGGTGATTAGACCCTAATACAATGTATCTGGTGGTTATGGACTAAGACACTGCAATCTCTCTGGTGATTAGACCCTAATACAATGTCTCTGGTGGTTATGGACTAAGACACTGCAATCTCTCTGGTGATTAGACCCTAATACAATGTGTCTGGTGGTTATGGACTAATACAATGTCTCTGGTGGTTATGGACTAAGACACTGCTATGTCTCTCTTGAGACGAGCCTAAGACACTTGTCATTTGTTTGGTGGGTAGACCCTAATACAATGTCTCTGGTGGTTATGGACTAATACAATGTCTCTGGTGGTTATGGACTAAGACACTGCTATGTCTCTCTTGAGACGAGCCTAAGACACTTGTCATTTCTTTGGTGGGTGGACCCTAAGACCCTACTATGACTCTGGTGGATATAGCTTAGACATGGTTGTGTTTCTGGTGAGTAGAATCTAAGACACTGATGTCTGCTATGCCAAAGTAACCAATGAGAATCGAGGAAGAGGAAGCAGCCTGCACTGCTTGCCAATGATCAATTCTTGGAATTGAAATACAAAACAAACAACTGACAGTTCGTCAAAAACTTTGGATGTGGGTCAACTACATACAGAATGCAACCATTATCAGGCATTCGTGGTTATACCCGAGAATAGAACCAGGCAAGCCGCGCTTTATAAAATGGAGTGAGTTTGATTTTAAAATCCACACTCTTAAAGGAGAGGTCAAGGCTCTACTCTAGGCGTACAATTATTATTTTTCTTTACAAAAGGGTTGCCAACACTTCCTTGATGCAAATGCGGGTAGATTTTCTATCAAATTCAACTTACTTGACCAAAATGACATGACATGCGTTTGTTGAGGCACAATAATACTATTATATATACAACTTGGTTTTTTTATTTATTTGTGGTATTTTACTTACACTTTCTGAACTTGACTGATTATATCACACCAGAATTTCTATGAGTGAGAGCAAAAGAGCCTACCAATTTAGTTAGGAAAGGTATATTCCCATACCTTCCAGTATTATTTTACACGCCACCCAAAATCTAAATGGGACCAAAGACTTTACTTGCCCTCCGAGGGAAGTTGTGGTGTGGACATTTATCGCTGACACTGGCGAGCACTTCACCACATGACTACCGAGGTCGACAAGCGGTTTGTTAAAGTTTGCCAGATGACTTTAGTTAGAAAACCAACCAGAGATCAATTTTCTCAACAGGTGTGTATTTTCCTTGGCTATGATTCAATAGAATTAGAATATTCATGTTAGGAATTAAATAAACACATGAGCAAATGTTCAGCTTATTTTATTTTTCAAATTTTTTAATGAAATAATTTAGTAAAATGGACACCAATGGGTTTAAAGTGGTGTTTGAAAAGAGAAACGCTATCATTCTGAAAGGCGATACTTTTGTGGCTCTTGCCGTTCGATCTGGTAAAGTGTATACAATGTCTCTCTCCCCTCGTGAAAAAGCATGTGCTGGTGTTGCTAGTTCCTTTGTAGCATCATTTGAGTTATGGCACAAGAGGCTTGGTCACATTGGCAAAACCGGTTGGTTAGTTCACTTAAGTAAGATTGTAGATGGAATCAAGGTTGATCCAGGGATCGATCCCCGATTTATATGACCCTTGCATATAGGCTAAACAAGCATGTCTTCCTCACACAAAGCCACGCATTAGAGCTAAGCGTCCTTTGGAGATCATACACAGTGATCTTGTAGGGCCCATTAAGCCCGTATCATATGATCAAAAGAGGTATCTGCTTACCCTGATTGATGACTATAGTCACTTTACAATCATTTACACTCTTAAGGCAAAGTCTGAAGTGTTTTCATACTTCAAACAATTTGAAGCTATGGCAACAGCTCACTTTAACCTAAAGATAAGTCGCTTTAGGTTAGATAATGGTGATTTTGTGTCGCAGGAAATGGTCGGTTTTTTTTTAAAAAAGGACATCCAGTCAGAGTTTACGATCAGGCATACCAGTCAGCAGAACAGCGTCACAGAAAGAATGGGACATAACATAACGGAGGAAACATGCTGTTTACTCCTTCGTTCTTCTCTTGATAAGTCACTATGAACAGAGGGTGTTATATGACTAATACACAGATCGCCTACTAAAGCTCTTGAAAAGAAGGTTCCAGCAGAACTGTGGTATGGTGTAAATCCCAATATGTTGAAACTGAAGGTTTTTGGCTGTGTAGCACATTTCCAATTACCCAATCAAGTGTGTTTTATCATAGTAGTTACGTATGTATCGGTATAATATATTATAGTTACGTATGTATCGGTATAATATATTATAGACGATAAAAACTTAATTTTAATTCAGTTATTATCGGATTCATTAAAAAGAATAGGAACTATCTAAAAAGATTTAAAAAATTATAAAATATTTTAAAAATATATTTTCCACGTGGCTCAGTGATATGTACAGATCATTAAAATATCAGTATAAAAGTTAAACATTTTTGATTCGTAATAAACTATTCAATAATTTCTTAGGTACCACTAAACATTCATGTAGTCTTGACGACATAATCACATGTTTAAAAAGTTAACATTAAATTCCCCCCCTCTGCCCCCGTTCTATGATCTATTTACTGTTGAATGGATTCAAAGTGGATTGTGGTAATATTTTATCATGACGAGAGGTATTTAAACCAACCATAACTTGTGAACGGTTTTCTTTCCTTCACAACTGACAGGAAGTCCAACTACATTTGAACACAAGTGTATTGTATAAAATATCATAGGTAAAAACACAACATTAATATAATAATTACATTTTTATCATTTAGTTGAACACATATTTGGTTTTTATAATGGCTCCCATATTTCGATGTTTCCGTGTGTTACAAAACAATCACAGTATTATTATTATTATTATTAAAAATCAGTTCAAGACATTCTGGTTTAAAATGTGTGAATGTGTTATTATTATTATTAGCACCGCGTCTTACTACCTGTTCGGGTTATACGCACCTACGCTAATGTGTAATGGTAGGGTGATTGCGAGATGAAATGGAGGACCTAAAGTTTAACGTGGGATCCGAACCACGGTGGAGGCCTGGCATTCCCCACATTCACAAGATGTCTTGTTTGTGTCACGCATTTCACACTCCTCCCTGATAAGTTCCGATAGAATGAAACCTAGGTCGGGGGATTGGGCGGTGACGATCGATTTTCTCTGAGAGCAATGTAAAGTGTGAACTGTGTTCTTATTTTCGTTGTAAAATCCATATTGTGCTTGTCCCGTTAATATGTTTCCAACCCGCCTCGGTGGCGTAGTTGGCTAACGCGCGAGTCGTGTTGAGCTCGACCGCCGAGGAGGGAGAGATCGAGGTTTGAATCTCGGTCGGGTGAACTGGGGGAGGTTTTTTCCTAAATGGTTTTCCACTCTCCCTCCACGAAAATGCGGGTTCACTTCCTCTAATTCAAGCTCCCCAATCCATTAACGTAATTAGTACTTAAAGCGTATAACCCCAACGGGTACTAAGACGCGGTGCTAAATATTATTATTATATGTTTCTACCCACCTTTCCTATATCTTCTTCCAAATATAATACAATAATTAAATTTAGTAATTTAGTTGCCTTGACGATATTTTTTATCTGATTCATTTTAAAAACATTTAAGGATTTACCCTAATAATATTCACTTTGGATTTGATAACATTTTATTATATTATTATTATTATTATTATTATTATTATTATTAGCACCACGTCTTACTACCCGTTCGGGTTATACGCACTTACGTAATGGTAGGGTGATTGTGAGATGAAATGGAGGACCTACAGTTTAACGTGGAATCCGAACCACGGTGCAGACCTGGCATTCCTCACATTCACAAGATGTCTTGTCAGAGGTGAAGGAAGGGTTTGGTAATCAGATAAATCAACATTTTATTATAAAATACTAGGATTTGATTAAAACAATTTTTATTTATATTTGCTATTTTAATTCAATCCAAGGTAGTAATACAAGATTAAGATTTGATTCGAAACTTAAAATCTTGGATTAATACAGGCTTAAAGCTCCATTAACAACAATCTTTAAGTAAGTAAATTAGTCGCTTTCACATTGCTATAGTCCTGCAAAATATTTCTTCCATTCACTATTTAATTACATAGCAATTTTATGAGTAAGAAAGATATCATATAAATATTTAAAATTATATTTTTTAAATTAATCGTCCAACCTTTGTCTTATGTGTCTTTTAGGATCGAAACCAAACTTTCTTTTCCTGAAGCTAATGTTAGTTTCAGAATTGTCTATAGGGAGTGACACTGTCTTCTCCTTGAACTTGATTGGTGGTGGTTCTTCTGGCAGGGCTGGAACCTTGACGGCAACATATTCTTGTTGGGGCAGTTGTAGATCAACCGGCTCAGGAACACTGAAAGCAAACATACTATACTGTATGACAAACAAACTAAATGTAGCTATACCTGAGTGAGAAGATTTTCTCCAATTTCTTGCTTACTCTACTGTTGTTTTCTAACTAATCTTGTACACACATTAATACTATTATAGTATCATTTGATTAAAGCAATGATTAATAAACCATCTAATAGTGGCTCGAATATATATCTACAATTTGCAAAATTAGAGTAATCCCATAGAACCAACTTTCAAAATGGTGCACATATGGCTTGTTTGAAGCAAAACTAATACAAAATCCCAGTACACTAACATCCGGAAAACTATACTAACACCATTAAATTGGGTTCAAAGTTTCAGCGAACAGCGCCGGGATAGCGAAGCTGTTCAAGAATGTATGTGCAACAGGTTGCATAGGAGTTATGTGCGTGACATTGCACATGTAATAATGGCAAGCACTTCCTGTGATGTAGGACCATTAATGATGACCCTTAGAACGTATTCTCATTTCTAGAAGGGCTGGTGGGTTGTTTGATATTAACTGTGGTAAGTTCTGTCACCGTGCTCCGAGATGTCGAGGTGTGCATTGCCATGCATCTAACTCCTATGCAACCTGTATATATCAGTAATGTTAAACGTCAAAATAAAACTTATTTTGACTGAAATACAACATAAAGTTAATTAAAACCCTACCGTCTGTCCACAACGCTCCAGGCACCGTAAGGGTCCGGTTTGGGTGCAGGGCCCAGCATCACTAAGCCAGCACATTCTGACTCTGCTTTTTTCTCTTCCCGAAGTTTGTTTTGCTCCTCTAAACGCTTCGTCTTCTCTCGTTCTGAATGTCTCCTCTCTTCGAGCTTGGCCAGCTCTCGTTGCTGCTCTGAGCTCAGATAGCCCTCTTCTGGCTCTTCCCACCGAGACTCTACAACACAAGTTACAAATAATGTTAAATGGCGCGTAAGCCCTTCGCTCTCAACTATATTTACAGAAACTGACGGCCGGTTTCATAGTCAGATCTAGCAACACTCAAAATGGAGTCTTCTGGTTCCAATGGGGTACATTTTTAATTAAACTGAAATTACTACAGTAGCCCCATGGCTTCTTTAGTGCTGACTGACAGCTCACAACAGAGAGATAACGGTTTTTGAAAAGTTACCAGACCAAATTACGTATCCCTACGCCGAACCATATGATCTGCAAAAACATGTGTTTAGCAGCTGTCACTTCTGAAGGTCAACATTTAGGTATATACCTAAATGTTGACTGTCAGAGGTCAGCTGTGAGCTGTCAATCAGCACCAAAGAAGCCATGGGGCTACTGTATTTTAGATTATTATTATTAGAACTGCGTCTTACTACCCGTTCGGTGTATACGTACTTACGCTAATGTGTAATGGTAGGATGATTGTGAGATGAAATGGAGGACTTGAAGCTCATACGTGGAATCTGAACCACGGTGGAGGCCTGGCATTCCCCACATTCACAAGATGTCTTGTCAGAGGTGAAGGAAGGGTTTGGTAATTTAAACATTATAGAACTTTTAATAAATTGCATGAGATACCACACAATGGGGGTGACTTTAGTAGCTCCTGATTAGCCAACATTCCCGTTATTATATCATGTCCCTTATCTGAGCTAACTGTTCATAAAGTCAATGAATAATGGAGTACTATGGTCTGATCAGAAGTACCGGTACACGCCAACTCACCTCCAGTTTCCACGTGCCAGTAGTAGGTATGTCCTTCAGCAGACTTGGCTTCATACCACTTCTTATCCTCCGCGGCTAGTTTCTCGGTTTCTTTGGCAACTGTTGTTTTCTCGCACTCGGGTGTGGCTACCTGCTTCTTGGACTGCTTCTCCAGAGTGTTGCTGTCGACTGGCAAACAGGTCTGACAATGTTCGCTCTTCTTTGCTACCTGCTTCTTGGACTGCTTCTCCAGAGTGTTGCTGTTCACTGGCAAACAGGGCTGACAATGTTCGCTCTTCTTTGCTACCTGCTTCTTGGACTGCTTCTCCGCAGCGTTGCTGTTCACCGGCAAACAGGGCTGACAATGTTCGCTCTCCTTGGCTACCTGCTTCTCGGACAACTTCTCCTGAATAATCTTGGAAGAGTAATCGGCGCTAGCCTCTACATCTTTCATGTAGGCTTTTAGAGCGGCCTGAAATAAAAAAATTCACAATTACTTAGCTGTTTAGGAAACCCTCTTTTCTTCTTAATTGTCGCTACCCCCGTCCCACGGGCCTAACGTGTCAGAATGGGGTTGGTAGGACGGATAGGTAGTGGCAAATAACTGTGGGATTAGTTTAATCCGGTCTACCGAAATAGATTAATTATGTTAATAGTTTATAATGTGGTGACGGATTCAAAACTAATTGAAGAGTTTGAAAAATGGGTACTCGTTCTGCCAATATCCCTACTCAACAGTGCGCGTCTTGACTTATTTTCGATGCTAGCTGGTATTGAACACCCGACCATCCGGTGCTCTGATGTTATTATCAAACTCTTGACTTCTAAGATGGGTTGGGGCGTCCTCCTCTGTACCTAACAGTGACTCAAAACTGTGGGATAGTCTCCACACAAGTTGGTTAATACTTGGTGGTGGAGTCTGTGGAGCACTTTGGACCAGCACCACTATCAACAGCCCCCCCGGGTTTATCTGTGCTCCTAACGCCATGCTCTTTCGTATTTCATCTCATCTCATCCTGAATTCCCTCCTTTTATGATGTTTTCAGACACGCCAGTTAAATTGAAGATATGACAAACATTGGTGAACCCCTTTGTGGAAAGTTGCGGCCACACCCTGTCCACTTAGCAAAATAACACTAACCAGTTGTAGTAAACATTATCTGTGGCATACTTATAAACATAATTTTTCACACTCTGTACCATCAAATCATTTCGAAAGTATAGAGGTATGCCTCAAACTTAAAACAGGCTAGGTTCTAGACCGATGTCATAACTCGATGATGATGATTGTTATTGTTGTTATTGTTATTATTATTATTGTTATTATTATTAGCAGCACCGCGTCTTACTACCCGTTCGGGTTATGCGCACTTACGCTAATGTGTAATGGTAGGGTGATTGTGAGATGAAATGGAGGACCTACAGTTTAACGTGGAATCCGAACCACGGTGGAGGCCTGGCATTCCCCACATTCACAAGATGTCTTGTCAGAGGTGAAGGAAGGGTTTGGTAATCAGATAAATCTGTGCCTGGACCGAGGATTGAACCCCGGCCGCCAGCACAGAAGTCCGACACCCTACCCCTAGACCACCAGGTCACCAATAACTATATTATTTTGAAGAATTCACAACTCAACTGTTAAGTTTAATTCATCTCATGGTCCACCTGCAACTGCTGCTTGTTATTAACAGCCTGTGGAACTATCATTAACGACGTCGTATCTCACCTGTTCCATCTTCTGCATCTCATGGTCCACCTGCAACTGCTCCTTGAACTCCTTTTGACTCTTTTTTGTCATCTCTGATAGTCTCTTGGTGACATTTTCTTTGTGTCTCTTGCCTTTTTCGTGAAACTCTATGCTCTAAAACATAACAAACCCATCATTTTGGATATTAAATTACAAATTGCTTCCCTAATAAAGTGTATATGCATTTATCTGTGACTTTTTAAATAAAGAGCTAAAGTTTTGACAAAATTCCAGGACACCCTTGACAGATATTTAACAACTGTTGATATTAGCGTGTGCAGAAAACTAAACTCTACTGGAGAAATATTTAATTTATTTTGGCCAAAAACATGTAATATAATATTATAATATTTAGCACCGCGTCTTACTACCCATTCGGGTTATACGCTCTAGTACTAATTACTCTAATGAATTAGGAATTGGTAAGGTTGAATTAGAGGAAGTGAACCCGCATTTTCGTGGATGGAGAGTGGAAAACCATTTAGGAAAAACCACCCTCAGTTCACCCGACCGAGATTCGAACCTCGATCTCCCCGTCCTCAGCAGTCGAGCTCAACACGACAAGCGCGTTAGCCAATTATGCCGCCGAGGCGGGTCAAAAACATGTAATGATATAAAACCGGTAAAATTATTTGCGCTCCCTTCTAAATCAGTCACTTAAACCAAAGTGTCGAGTTTTTCCTCTCTAACAGGAACCATTACACATAAAAGGGTTTCCAACAGTAAGCTATCGGTTACTGTAAAAGAAAACAGTGATAGGACAATGCTACTCAAAATTGTTTTCTGGGTACGGGGTATATGCCCTCTCTCCGAAGGTGGCACTGTGTAGCGTAGGAGTGTGATATTTATCATGAGAATTCCATGTCGACATTACAAGGATACAAGAGTGTAAAAGTACTTTGAGATTAATACACACAATGAGAATAATGATAAAGATTTAAATATATATACTATGATAATCCAACATACAGGCTTGTTGTCTGCTATCCAACATTTGCAGAAATCGCAGAATTTCTTCGCTTGGGACTTCCAGTAATCCACCCTAGAAACAAATCATGGTTACGTGTTAATTTTACTCGTGCATTTTTAATAAAATATTTAGAAATGTAACATTATTTGTTCAAATCTTTCTCCATTGCTGTATACATGTGTTTTAAAATACCATAGTAGGACTATATTTAAAGAAAAGATTTTATAAATATAATCCTTAGGCTAATGTAAAAGACCTCAGGTTAGTTGTAAAGTGGGATCTATCTTATTCGACAGTGGTTAATTTGAAAAATCGGATAATTCGAGCCCACCATGACTCTCCATGAAATTCATATTTAAATCAAAGGTAAAGAATAATATTTGAATTTGAATTTTAGAAAGAAATATTTAGTTATTTTGAAGTCTATACATTGTTAATTTTTTCAAGTTCTATTCATTTCAAAACCTAATGATAATATTTAGCACCGCGTCTTACTACCCGTTCGGGTTATACGCTTTAAGTACTAATTACTCTAATGGATTTGGAATTGGGAAGGTTGAATTAGAGGAAGTGAACCCACATTTGCGTGGAGGGAGAGTGGCAAAACCATTTAGGAAACTCCCCCCCCCAGTTCACCCGACCGAGATTCAAACCTCGATCTCCCCGTCCTCAGCAGTCGAGCTCAACACGACAAGCGCGTTAGCCAACTACGCCACCGAGGCGGGTTTCAAAACCTAACTTAACAATCTTTATTAAATCACACTATATGCCAGGAATGTCAAATAAATTTAAACTTATTGACTCATAGCTAAGAGTTCTAGAAATAAATTAAATTTCTAATAATTTGACACAGAAAAAATAATAATCCCACACTCTGTGTGTACCATTCCCAAATTCCGCCCTCTGTGCATACTATTCTTGCGTGATTGTTTACATCCAATACTCTTTTATAACCTGTGATTTAAATTAAGCTTAAATATATCATTGATTATAATTATTATATAGAAAGTATTTACATTTTTAATATCAAGAGTTTACACTCTCAAGATACAGTTATTGTAACCACATATGTGCATAGAGCTCATAAAATAAGAATAAATTACTTTCAATATAAAAATTAACAAGTTGTATTTCCCAACACAGAGTATAAACAATTCAGACAAGGTCACAGAGGCCATAGCTAAAGGATAGAGATGAAGAGGCACAGACTACCCGAGTCATAGAAATGGAAATACTAATATAACTACTACTAATATAAGACGCTCTCTGTTGTGTTTTTCAGAACCATAGTAGCGCTAAGCGGTGGTTTCTCTAACCAACAAACGTTCTGGCGGTGTATTCAAATGTCATGTACTTCTATTGGGAATTTTCAATTCAATTGAATTTAGTAGAATAATAGAAGACACACTGCATTTGAGAAAACTGACATTAAAAACAAAACAAGCAATAACCATAAGATATTAATATTTGGATATTTAAACAAATATTTTAGCTACAAATTTACAGAAATAATCTTGCCTGCGTCTTCGTATCTACCAACACAATTCACTGATTTAAATAACGATAGATCACGTCCTTCTACTGTTCTAGGAGTCCCGGGTTCAATTCACGTCACGGTAGAAAAATTAGCATTGGTCAAATATGGGTTACCCCTTTCACGGTTATTAATTAAAAGCCTGAGTTGGATGTTGTGTCTGTTATAGATTTAAGGTCAGGGAGTTGGACCGGAATCAATAAACGGAATTGAGTTATTTTTAAAGAACTGTAAAAATAAACTGATTCAGTACAGGAATTGGGATCAATCTTTATTATTAGGTAAATAAATAATATTGGTTCTCAAATGTTCATATAATTATATTTATCTTGTTATTTATTAAGATTCTATTTATCATTGTTGAAAATGTTTAAAGTTTATGAGTTGTTAGTCATAGGAGAAGCCGCAAGAAAGCGTCGTCTTGGCTTTATTTACCAATATTTTCTTTTGAAAGCCATTAGGTAGTGTAGTTTTCCATATTATGACCTTTGTGAATATATTCTAATATGTATAATATTCTTATATTCAGTAGGGAGGAAATTTATTATATAAGACTATATTGTTTTTGTTTGTCCACTGGGGACTGTCAGTTAGGGTAACTTAATTTTTAAGTGTATTTTCTGGATCGCATTCCTGATGAACCATTTTTTACCTGGATCATTTTTGTGATTAATTGGTCACTATGCGAGTAATTGAGATTATTTTGAAGGTCAATTTAGTATCTATTATTTAGTGTGTTTTGGGTCGTCATTTATGGGTGAGAGTATTGTATTACGTCAGAAATTACTTTTGAACATTCGCCTCACAGTGTTTGATGACTTTTGGGACAATTATACGATTGTTTGCCTTTAATATATATATTCAGACGCCTAACGCTTTATGTTGTCTCACTCTCTCATTGAGTAGAATGTAATTTGTTATCTGACTAAAATAACTCTCTTGTAACCATCCCTGGCTAACTTTTATTTATTTTAATATTATTTTTTTTAGATGAAAACATATCTATCTTCTCGTAACCGTATCACAATACAAGGCACAATCTTTCTCTGAGAAGGGACCATTAAAAACAAAAAGTGATTTCAATTATAAACTGAGGACAAATCACTTCAACCTATTAAGTGTAATATCAAAAAGCATGGTTGGTGAATAGTGGGTCCGTTTCAATACAAACTGTAGCTCACTTAGACAAACCATGAAGTGAACGCATGGTTGGTGAATAGTGGGTTCGTTTGAATAAAAATTGTAGCGCCCTTAGACGAACCATGAAGTGAACGATAATATTACAAAAAGGGATACCAACATGTAAGCTCAAAATATCATTACAAGGAATTTAAAGTGTTTTTAAAACATGATCGAGGTTTGTGAGTTTCCGAACTTTTATAAGACTCCACGGGGGGAAAGAGGGCGAGTTTAATATTTTAGCTACGCCACTGAGATTGTTCTATGGCGCACTACTAATAAATATAATAGTTTCACTTCAAATGACTAGCCGGGCATTCAACCGAGGTCATTAGATCCGCCTTAACGCACCGACGCGTAATTAAATACCGGGAACTAGGTCAGTGAACAGTATTCGCGGAATGACAAGAACACTGGTTTATTGCTATCTCGTATATTTAATTAAATCAATGTTTTATAAATACTCCGAAATACTCCGGTGTGTTTAAGCCCGCATAGCTCGACACGCGAACTAAAGATCAAGCCCTTACAGTATTGTTTGCAAATGAAGGGAAGGTCTTGATTTGAATCTGACCGGGTGTATTCAAGGTAGTTTTTCCTAAATGGTTTTCAGATATCCACGCAAATACGGGTACATTTCCTCTAATATAATGGTATATCTCCATGATTCCTCCCCCATTTGCGTAATTAAATGCAAATAGTCGAAACGCGTTCTTCTGGCAGAATGTGATGGAAAAAAATTACAAATAATAAAAAAAGAATTTGTAAACGCAGGAATCTCTTTAGCAATATTTCTAATAAATTACTATTTATAAAGTTAAATAAATTCAAACATAGTTTTATGATCGACACATAAATGATTACGAAATAATTAAATAAATGACACGAAATAATCGCACAAATTTTCTCATACATGTTCACGATTAAGATTTCAGTAAAAACTACCCTTAAGTAAGTTTTCCTCAAAAAAAATGAACACGTCATTTTGTTAATCAAGGTTGATCTCGATGTTTTGGAGATAAAGCGCTTGCCTTATGACCCGATGTTCGTGGGTTCAAACCCAGGCGGGGTCGCCCGAATTATTTTTAAGAGAAAAGAATTCGTTGCACAACTTACTTCGGAAGGGAAGTAAAGCCGTCATTGCCATTTCTACTGTGGCATGTAAAAGGAGCATGGAAGTAATGTAAAACTATATTTCCCGGCAAAATTGGTAAATCCTTTCGTTTACCTTCATAGAATTTATCGTGTGTTGATATAATCAGTCAGATCAGAAAGAGCACTTTAAATATGTCAAATAAACCAATTAATTTTTTTTAAAAATGTTAGTCACAGTAAACACTCTTGAGTAGATACGTTTAAAAATAAAATGTTGGAAATTTTTAACAAATTGAAAATTTTTAAAAATCCGTTATTTGTAAACTTCCCTAAAACCATTTTTGATTTGTTGAGATTAAAACATATAATTATTTATCATGGAAAACAATTTCGAATATCCATTTTAACTAAATTTTCAAGATCATTTTTGAAAAATTTTAAATTTTCTAAAATATGTAGCAAATAAATTAATTTACTTAAAAAAAAGTAATCATACAATATTATTTATCATGTAAGCTATACCCATTTTTAAGAATATCATTATAATTATTATTTTTTAATTCAAATTTTTCAAAAATCAGTAAAACACTATCAGCAAACTAGGTAAGCCTAATATAAAATAAATTATTTTAATAAAAACAAATATATAAAGTTCTGTATGTAGACAGTGCTATTTGGGAGGTCAAGCCTTCCTTAGATATCAATTTTAAACTAAATCGTTAGACCTTTTTTCTACTTTTAGAAAAATTTGAAATTCATCAAAAATCACTCATCAGTAAACAACCATCAATTAAAGGGCTATGATCAAAATAAAATAAAATTCTCGAGGTTTAGTCATGTAATATAATGTCAAGTTTGAACAAAATCCATCAAACCGTTTGAGATCTGAGGCCAGACAGATAGACAGACAGACAGGTGGAGAGACAGAATGGTAAAATCCACATATTTGGGGGGGATAGCACCTATAAAGATTCGCCATAATCTAGAGCCCGAAAACTTTCACGATTACAATATTTTCTCTTTAAACGAGAAAGTAAAAATCCAGAGAATACAAAATAGCTATGGTCCTCTATAAAATGGTTAATCGAATCAAATCAATCGAGTGGAAGGGTACATTCATGAAATAGATTTGTATTTAATTTATGTTCACTGTTTTAATACACAACTTACGTAATTTGAGTTTTCAATCAGCTCCGTTTAAATTCTAAAATTTGAAAATTATTTATAATAATTAGGTCTAATTCATTAAATAAATTTGAAGATATTACTTGTTAACTACATAATCGATAGCCATACGTGGAAATAACTAAAGATGGTGCCTGGAGACTCTTTGCTTTCAACCCGGTTTTTAAATAATTTAAAAAGATCTAATCGATATTTTAAAAAGTCCAGCTTTGAAGAACATCTTCGCCCACAAGGGCTACCTCCGGACCCCCAGAGGTTCCCGAGGCTCGTTCAGGGGAGCCATGGCATGACTTTATATATGTTTAGATCTTATATAAGTTTATACAACACAATTACATTACATTTACATTTACCATTACATTACATACGGTAGCCTCATGGCTTCTTTGGTGCTAATTGACAGCTAACTGCTGACTTTTGACAGTCAACATTTAGGTAGATACCTAAATTTTGACTGTCAGAAGTGACATCTGCTAAACACATGTTTTTGCAGATTATATGGTTCGGTGTAGGGATATATAATTTGGTCTGGTAACATTTCAAAGCTGTCAGTCAGCACCAAAGAAGCCATGGGGCTACTGTACATACTATACATACCTAATCATGCCATTCCCTTGCGGGGTAGGCAGGCCCGCCGAGTGTTAGTCAGCCCACGGGACAGTCTTGAAAGAAGCCCCTCTCACCCTCCCCCTCTCGTATTCACACCATAATTTCAAGGTTCATTGTTATGAAGAAAATAACAAGCGATTTAACCTTTATTGTGAAGACAGACACATCTTCCAAAGGTTATGTTTCTCACTTTTTAACTATGTTTTTAGCTAAAATAGAGTTGTTATTATTATTATTATAATTATTAATATCACCGCGTCTTACTACCCGTTCGGGTTGTACGCACTTACGCTAATGTGTAATGGTAGGTGTGATTGTGAGATGAAATGGAGGACCTACAGTTTAACGTGGAATCCGAACCACGGTGGAGGCCTGGCATTCCCCAAATTCACAAGAGTTCTTGTCAGAGGTGAAGGAAAGGTTTGGTGATCTGATAAATCTGTGTCGGGACCGAGGATTGAATGTTTCTATTCCTCACACATTCGTCTACAACATTTAGCCACGTCTTATACATGGTCTACCCCTTAACTTTCGACCCATACACTCTACCTTCATATATTTGTCTCGTCACTCGGGCCATACTCCTGTGGAATGAGACGAGAAGATTCAATGAAATTTCCGCAGATATAAATGATATTTTTAAAGTTACAAAAGCAGTCCCATTGCTCACATAAATTATCATTGATTATATTATTATTATTATTATTATTATTATTAGCACCACGTCTTACTACCCGTTCGGGTTGTACACACTTACGCTAATGTGTAATGGTAGGGTGATGGTAAGATGAATGGAAGGACCTACAGTTTAACGTGGGATCCAAACCACGGTGGAGACCTGGTATTCCTCACATTCATCATTGATTATAAATGTACAAATATAATATCTACATTTATTTTATTTTCATTTATATCGTAATTACACTTACATTAAACATTATTTTATGACTAATTTATCCCTATAATATACTACAGATTTATGATTATTATTTTCTTAATAATTTGTTCTACATAAAGGGATCCTCGAACCATCTGTTCCCTGGTTAGAGACTCCGCGTGAGTACAGTAGCCCCATGACTTCTTTGGTGCTGACTGACAGCTCACAGCTGACAGATTTGAAAAGTTACCAGACCAAATTACGTATCCCTACGCCGAGCCATATGATCTGCAAAAACATGTGTTTAGCAGCTGTCACTTTTGGCAGTCAAAATTTAGGTATATACCTAAATGTTGACCGTCAGAAGTCAGCTGTGAGCTGTCAGTCAGCACCAAAGAAGCCACGGGGCTACTGTAGTTTGAGAACCACGCTCTTAGACACCAGAATAGAGCTCTCAAACCAGTGCGTTATGTTCTACACACACAAACAAACACACACACACACACTATTGTTAAGACTCTCGTAAACAGAGTAACTTTCCGCCTTCAAACAACAGTTAATAACATCTTAAAAGTGTTCTGTAGAATGGAGATCTACTTTCCTTTCTTCAAGACTACAGTAGCGGAATAAGTTAATCCCCTCATTCTCGCCATGAATTGTTTCTCAAACACGGATAATATAGCTCACATAACTTCCTTTACTTGCTGTGGCGAGACGAGAAGTTTCTTCTAATAAACACGCCAGTGTTGTGTGCGCGCCAATGAGTGACGAGGAATCCAAGGAGTGATCTATACAGACTCCCGCGAGAGCGAGTCTAGACCACAGTACACGTCCTCCGGGTTAAAATGGCCGCACTCATTGGGGGAGGTCAGTCCATCACGGGGATTGCTATAAGCCATTCACGAGCTAAGTTCACCTGGATGACAGCTTGAAATGTTACTTAGAAGTAATCCCTAATATATCACTACGCCAACAGCTGACATCTATCACTTCGGATGACTGTAATGAAAACAGATGGTAATATATTATTGTGATAGTTAACCGCAGTAATTTAGGCCAATATTATGTATATATTTATTTGAGGTCGGACACAAAATTTATTTATAGTTTTATTCCCCTTAAAAAAATATCCCCACCACTTTCACAAAAACTTCTAACGAACATAGCCTCAAAATGGCGACTGACGAATTTAAACCATATGATTGAACATAACGGTATTTCTCTTTTCCAAGTAAATACGATGCCTGTATTAAAAGGTATTGATGTATGCACTATATTACACAAAATCAATAACGTTCCAAAACTAAAAATAAGTACTTTTAATTATGTTTAAAATATTGTTTCGAGTTGGACACAAAGAAATTATTTGAAAAAATGAAATAGTATGAGAAAACTTAAGTAAACGTTATTTTAAATGTAATATATAACAGGTAATTAAAGATCTTTACATTTATAACAAAACTGTGATCTTTTACAAGTGTTGACAGCCCAAAACCTAAACATATGATTTTCGAACTGTCATCCAGGTAAAAACCTATTGTGAATGGAATATACATAGTCTTAAAGGCCGGTACACACAGAAAGCTAAGCTATGCCTCGCTACGCCGCGCTATGATTTTTTCTCCCAAATTGCTGGTAGGCCAATTTTTCCATCTCCCATCTTGAGCCATCTTAGGTTGCGCATGCGCATAGAGCAACTTGGGCTCCGTGTTGAACAGACGCGGTGCTGGTTTGGTGAAAATAACTAAAGACATGTGCGTAGAAGTTTTCTTTTCAGTTAGTTTCACGTGTATTACGCTAATGTGTAATGGTAGGGTGATTGTGAGATGAAATGGAAGACCTACAGTTTAACGTGAAATCCGAACCATGGTGGAGGCCTGGAATTCCCCTACATTCACAAGATGTCTTGTCAGAGGTGAAGGAAGGGTTTGGTAATCAGATAAATCTGTACCGGGACCGAGGATTGAACCCCGGACACCCAGCAAAGGAGTCCGACACCTTACCCCCTAGACCTCCAGGTCATCTTATTTCACGAAGGTTCTAGAACAGAAAAAGACAGATTAATATTAGTGGGGAAAAGGTCGACCCCACGTGGGGCTCCCAGGTTGTCACCCATCCAAGTATTGACCACGCCAGATGCCCCTTAACTTCGTCGATCGGACTCAAACCCGTGTGCTCAGCATGGTATGGCCCTTAATGTGTTTGTGGCTAGAAAAACATATACTTATATGAAGTATGACCGCATTTGCGTGGAAGGAGAGTGGTAAACAATCCCTCGGAACACCCAACCGAGATTAGAAAACCCGATCTCAACTTTATCGGCCGCCTAGTTTGCTACGAGAGTAGCGCATTAGACCACACGGCCACCATAGTGCGTTTAATGTAAGTTAGTTAGTAAGTCGTGTGCTGATATAAATCGGTCAGTTCAGAAAGTGCACGTTAAACACTATAAATAAATGAAAAAACAAACAAACTAGAAGCGAGGATGAAACTCTCTTGGAAAACAGGGAAAGTACCGACAATTTGTTGTGTTTACAAAGAAACAAACAGGTAACTGGACAAAATGACTTAAATAATAGTGAAATATTAGTGAATTCGGGACATAAACTCAAGTTTTGAATAATGGGGCCTTAAATTAAATAAAAATCAGTGGCGGCTCGTAGTTAAAATTAGTGGGGGTGCTGCTCGAGAAAATGTTTAGCCTTTGATTTAAAACTGTATAAAAGGAAGAAAAAAAACATGTATGAAAAGAAATTTTATTCAGGAACTTGATAACATATTAACAAAACAAACATTTTTTACTTACTTTAACTTAAATTGCTACATTTCAAGCTTGAACTATTCATTTAAAAATGAGATCCATTCTTCTTGTTTTAATTTGCGCAAAAAGTTCAATAATTTTCTCCTTGATCTCTGGACGACAATTGAGGAAATGTTTCTCTATTGAAAGTACTGCAAGCGCATTTAGTCTTTCTGTTAAATAAAATAACCGAAAAAAAAAATAGAATAGCTGGAAGCAGAATAATAATCTAATTCTACACTCTTCTACACTTTATCACATTCAAGAATATGGTACACGGTTTTTAAGAACAACACACGCTGAGTAAAAAAACTTCCTTCCATCATCACGCCAGAGTCGGCACTGCGAGATCAACAGTGCTATCTCTACCTGGCAGTCCCGCCTTCCTCCCTACACCCTCTTATGTGCGCATGCGCACAACAGTCAAACACCACGTCGCTGGCACTGTGAAACGCACAGTTCCATACAAAGATGTTTGTATATTTTTCATAAACTGAGGGATGGTTACTGAAGTACTGACAATAAGCTTAAGGAATATATTATATTGTACTACAATAATAAAGAAAGAATTAAAGAAAAAAAGGACTCGTTATAATAAATGTTATCGATAATATCAAGTGGAAATAGGGGGGGTGCTGCAGTTCCGCAGTGCCTATACTCGAGCCGCGACTGATAAAAATCTAACTGAAGATATGAGTACGTTGAGTCAAATGTTCGTCTAGGCTCCCTCCCTTCTCTGTTTTCTACTCCACACAGTGGGTCGAGTACCAACTGCAGAAATTTCCCCATCAAGATCAAATTATCATATTCTAAGCACCAATGTCACGTCTTCATACCAGACAATTTGATTTTTTTTAAATAAGTTTTAACGCCTCTATCTTACTCTATAAAGAATCTTTTAAAACTGAGAATCTATTCTTGAAAAAAAAAACAGAATTTTGTATTAAATTACTAGTTACAAACTCTGAGAAGGTATCTAATTAAATAAACACGTATCACATGCACAATTAAAGTCGTCAACTGTAGGCAATAGTGTGCACTGTGGTTCAATGCGTGTTGGACGTCACAGTAGTGTGAGGGATCAAGCTCCAAGCTCGGAGTATGTAGTAGGTTTTGTTACAGTCTCCCAAGTAAAGAGCGTTTATTCATACGTTTATGAAGGACTAGACCCTCCCCTCCCCGCATTATTATTTTCAACACACACATTGAAGAATCATCATAGACGCTACCATAAAATATGAATGACTATCGACATTTTTTTATGAGGAATAAATTAAATTTTCCAAAATAAAATATAGCCTATGTTACTCTCTGATAATGTAGCTTTATATTGGTGAAAGAATTTTTTAAATCGGTCCAGTAGTTTTTTGAGTTTATCTATTACAAACAAAAAAAATCAAATCTTTCCTCTTTATAATATTAGTATAGATAATATAAAACTTGGAGAGAGTGAATATTTAAAGTTCTGGACACGTTTTGAGATATTGACTGAAGAGTCTCTTCCACATTTTGTAGTGAGTTACAAATATAATAGAATATTGGTGACCTGGCGGTCTAGGGGGTAAGGTGTCAGACTTCTGTGCTGGAGGCCGGGGTTCAACCCTCGGTCCCGGCACAGATTTATCTGATTGCCAAACCCTTCCTTCACCTCTGGACAAGACATCTTGTGAATGTGGGGAATGCCAGGCCTCCACCGTGGTTCGGATTCCACGTTAAAATGTAGGTCCTCCATTTCATCTCACAATCACCCTACCATTAATTACACATTAGCGTAAGTGCGTATAACCCGAACGGGTAGTAAGACGTGGTGCTAATAATAATAATAATAATAATAATAAT
>CABFVX010003514.1:0-11630 GCA_902151425.1 Timema shepardi | reverse complement strand
CAAAAAAAAAAGGGCGCCATATCGTCTCGGGCCTAGGGCGTCCTCAAACCTAAATCCGCTACTGTGTAGCCAGCATCAACTCCAATCTACAGTAATGATCTCTGTGATTTGAAAACAGCTGCAACCCAAGTGTTCCTTCTCGAGTGAAGTGATATGTGATGTAATCTGTGATGTGTGTCCAGGTAACATCCCTGTGCCCTCACACATGGGATGCCGTGCGTGGCTGACGAGGGGGGAAAGTTGGACCGTATATAAACCCTGGACCAGCTCTGGATGGTCCACAGTTCACAGCCAGGTGAACTAACACACACTCGCCCAAGTGTTCAGACATGAGGATACTGGTAAGTGCTATTAGCATTCTTCATTAGTTCATAGAACGTTCACTTACAGGGGGAAAGGGGAGGGTTTCAACAAGAAGTGCAGGGGCGTTTCTAGTTTTAGGGGCCAAGGGGGGCAGGGGGGAGTTGGTGGTAGAATTACACCAGTTTTTTTTTTGGCAAAGCTTCTTAAAATGTTATAAAAAGTTGATTCTAGAATACTTGAAGGTAGGTCTTCAAACATTGGGTGTTTCTAGTAGCTATCTAGATTCTTGAGAAGTTCTACTCAAACTTTGCCGTGTGGTGGACCGGTATATTTTTTTAAAAGTGACACCCAGATACCAGTTTGGTGGAGAGTAAATACCTTGTAGGGTAGGTATTAACGTGTTTTTTTGGTGTGGGAACCTAATTTTATTGATTTAAAGAAAAAAACATAATATAAAACTTAGTGGGACAAATGAGGTAGGCTTATTTCTACACATTCTTCCGAGTGGTGGTGGCTCTATTTTGGTCAGTGCCACTCGTTAATAGACGGTTTTCATTGCAATTTCACAAAGATCTGGGAATTCTGTTTTCACTTCAATCCAGAAGCAAGCAAGTGAAGCTGCAATTTTTTGGAAATAATTTTTTCAAATTTTTCATTAACACTCTGGTCATTCAGGTGAATTTTTTTCTGTTAAAAGGCATCTTTTAATTCTATGTCATAAACGGATTTCGAATTCATCCAATCAGCTCCTATCAGTGGATCCTCCTCTTCTGGAAAGTAGGATTCAAACCGCTCTGAGTTGGTCAAACGATGAAAAATGACATTGCGTGAAAATGTTAGATCAAGATCCTCACCTCCTTCGCTAGTAGTTTCAGCCAAATGGTGAAACATGTCATAGTAACCCTTTGAAACTCTAGTCTTCCATGTATTCATGTTTCGTTTCAACCCTTCTATCTTGTCGGCCATTGTAAGACAATAAGACAGTCAGGAATGCCAGGTCTCCACCGTGGTTCGGATTCCACGTTAAACTGTAGGTCCTTAATTTCATCTCACAATCACCCTACCATTACACAATAGCGTAAGTGCGTATAACCCGAACGGGTAGTAAGACGCGGTGCTAGTAGTAATAATAATAATAATAATAATAATAATGATAATAATAATAATAATAATAATAATAATAATAATAATAATAATAAGGCAGTCTTCCTTGCATGGACGTGTTAAGTTCGTTTGAAATGGGTAAGATAGTTGTCAAATAGACCAGTCTAGCTATTCAATCATTGTTTTGAAACAGATTTCACCAAGCAAGAGACATTTTTTCTTTTATAAATTCAGCAAGCTCATTCCTCAGCTCAAACACTCTCGAGATGGACTTCTACCTAAATTAATAATTTTTTATCAAATATTTATTTTTTAAGCTATAGGTTGTATTCTATACTTATACATTATGTTCCCATCAGTCAAAATCTGGAGGTGGTAGGGGGTTACATTGCCCCCTCCTCTTCCTAGCCCCTCGGTTAAAAATCCTTTCCCTCCACTTTAAAATAATAATAATATATTCTTGTAATCCTCGTCAATGGTTAGGACAGTTATTTATTGGACTTAAAATCACAGTTTTGCTATTAAAAAAAAACACATGTCAAGAGGGAATTATTCTTCGACATCTCCTGTTGGAGACTTCCAGGCCCGAGTCTGTTGTTAACTGTTTGTCCCGTTGTGAAGCGCTGCTGTCGGTGAGTCGGATAAAAGGATTGAGTTTTTAAAACGCTCACGTTTTGAAAGTTTCTCTTAATAATTGTTTTTATCAAGAAAACTGTTCGACTATTCAAATGAGACACGTGCAATCGACATGTTCCAAGTTTGAACTTCGGTCAGCATCAGGAACATTACAAAAGATATTCCAGTCTTATTCCCCCTCTCACCAATTATACCTCATCGGTGGTGAAACGGTCTAAGGCGTTACTCTCGCGTTAGACTGCACTGACAATGATGGGGGGGGCAAATCCTGGCCTAGTTTGCTGAAGGTTTTTCATAAACGGTTTCCCACTCTACAACCACGCAAATGTGGGTACATGTCTTTTAAATTTAACCTTTATTATCCCTAAGTCCTTAACAACTTAAACATTATTAGTTATCAAACTTGTGTATAAACCGAACGTGACAAGTCACGATGCTAAAAAAAAAATATTTTAAGGATTCTACTCAGAAATTCCTTGAACCATCCTAAAATAATATGTTAAAATATTAACGCATTGTTTGGTTATAATAAAATAATAATTATCACAAATATTAATTATGATGTGTGTGGATATCCTGGACGGGTAGTATGCCGTGGTGCACACATACACAACAAATAATAATAATACGTAACATATCACTCTAATAATGCACACGGTTAGCCTATATCTATTAATTTGAGGGGGAGGGGGGGATCATCAACTAAGCTGAAAAAAAAGTGTGAGTTTGAAGGGATTAAATAATCTTAATTAAATCTGTCAATTTTATGTTACTTTTAATTGATTACCAATCTACAAATTATTCTTCCAAAGCAGATATTAAAAATAATCATTATTATGATTCTAAATTTCTGTCGATATAAATAAAACATTCCATCCTAATCAATTTTAATAAATATGTAAATAATAGGTAATTATTATTAAAATTAACAAGTCAAGTAACTAAAAATGAAATAGGTTTTACTTAGGTATGTATTATTTAAAGGTTGTTGTTGTTTGTATATTAGAATTTTGAAATTTTGTACATAGCTCAGTGGGAAAATTTTATATTTTTTATAAAGATTAATAACAAATTTTTAACAATTAAAAGTAGAGAAAAAGAATAAATTGATCAATTATTATTATTATTATTATTATTATTATTATTATTATTATTAGCACCGCGTCTTACTACCCGTTCGGGATATACGAACTTACGCTAATGTGTAATGGTAGTGTGATTGTGAGATGAAATGGAGGACCTACAGTTTAACGTGGAATCCGAACCACGGTGGAGGCCTGGCATTCCCCACATTCACAAGATGTCTTGTCAGAGGTGAAGGAATGGATTGGTTATCAGATAAATCTTTGTCGGGACCGGGGATCGAACCCCAGCCGCCAGCATAGAAGTCTGACACCTTACCCCTAGACCACCAGGTCACCAAATTGATCAAAATAACGTCTGCTCCACATAGGTATACTTTACCTAATAATAATAAGTACAGCAGGATTGATTAATAAGCCCTTTTATACATTTCAAAAGATATTCTGTTTAATCATTTTTTTGTTTTATTAGAAGCTAAGAAATGTAAATGTTTATAATTTGGTTTGAAATTTCTTTAAGAAGATAAGTTAATAAAACACAAAACATTTGTATTATTTCCATCGATTTGCAAATAAATTAATGTTTGTGTAGGAACGTACATTATCATCTCCCCATATGTTCAAGGGTGGCGGAACTGGGCTGATTTGGGGAGGGGGGGGGGNGGGGGGGGGGGAGGGCATTCTGGACCCACACTGGAAAAATTTTGACCCCCATGGAATCGATTTGCTCCCACCCTTTTAGAAATATTTCAATTCTTCTGATATTATCGAATACGAAGTTTAAAAAAAAATGGCCTTAAGGCTGTGACGTAAAGAACGCGAGAAAAGGACAGTGTTTTTGCATTTTTTATAACAATTTTTTTTTGTCAAAACAAATAAAATATTGCTTCATTACAAACATAAGCGTTCAATTTTCTTCACATTATTAAAAATCTGTCATGAGCATAGCAGCATTAGTTGAGAAACTTTCTAAATGAAGATAAAAAGTTGTCATTAAATTCCAGAACACCCTTAACAGATATTCAACAAATGTTGAGGTCAAAATGGGGAGAAAATTAAACTATGTTTCTACTGGAGCAATATTTGATTTATTTCAATCAAAATGATGTTTGGCTATAAAAAAGTGCACACAACACTGACCTTTTCTCGCGTCCCCTACGCACCCCAAGTTAAATAAATAGCTTCTAGAGGCATTCAAATTTCAAATATTTCCCGAAGGAGGACCGCTTCAAATAGTTTCTTGAGGCATTCAAATAAAAAAAAAAGTGTATGAGGAAGACTACTCCAAATAGTTTATAAAATAATATAATTTTCAAAAATTGGGAAGGAGGACTAATACAAATAGCTTTTAGGGATATCAAATTTCCTAATTTTATCAGTGGGGGAAGGGGGGGTGAAAGCCAAGCTGGCCCCGCCTACACAAATAAGGTTCCGCCGCCACGTCATGTGTGTATCCTAGAAATGGGAAACTTGTAGATATACAAAGAATATATTTTGTTTGATATCATATATACAAGTGTTTTGTTCTGTATGTTTATCTATGGTGCCTATATGTATTTATACATTCTAAAATGCATATTAGATCAAATGCATACTAACTGTGATTAAATACTTTTACAAATAAATAGGATAGAAATACCGTACTTGATAGCACTGACCACTTACTACACCTAAATAATTAAAAAAAAAACTGTATACATATTTTAACCAAATAATTTTAACAACATCTCACAAGAGAACAGATAAGTTAATTATTAATTGTTCTATATAAACCCCGGGCGGGTGTACTCAGTCTTTTCTTTTTCTTTTCCTAAATGGTTTCTCGTTCCCGATTCACGTGAATTCGGGTTTATTCCCCCCAAATTGTACCATCCTCAGCTCTACGGGTTACGCCCTTACGGGTGCAAACTTAATAATAAGATGAAAATTCTGACTGACCATGCACATGCGCAATATGTAATCAGCCAACCAATCACGGAGAGGTCACGTGTTCATTTTAATACTTCATTATTTATTGTTAGTTGTAGTTTAAGTGGTAGTTGTTGTACTATGAAAATCAGACCTCACCTCCTCCAATAAGAAATTGCTATGATCTGCACCCGGGGACCTCATCGTCTAAGGCATCACTCTCGTATTAGACAGGGAGATTGGGACCTGAATCTCGGTCGGGTGTACCGAGGGTGGTTTTAGTAAATGGTTTTCCCCTCTCTCTCCTCACAATTGTGGGTACACTACTTATAAGCTAGACCTTTCTCATTCCTAGTTCATTAGAGTAATTAGTACATATACGTGTAACTTGAACAGGTAGTGATTGAGACAAGGTGCTCAAAAAAAATCTAACCATAAAAAAATCTAGCCTTGTATTTGAAGTTAATATCTTTATTTCTCCTTGCATTCCAAGTAGAAATATTTCCTATAATATAGCCTTGGGTTTGAAGTTGATATATTTATTTCCCTTTGGATTTCAAGCAGAAATATTTCCTATAATCTATCCTTGAGTTTGAAGTTGATATCTTTTTTTCCCTTTGGATTTAGAGTAGAAATAGTTCCTATAATCTAGCCTTGTATTTGAAGTTGATATCTTTATTTCTCCTTGGATTTCAAGTATAAATATTTCCTATGATTTAGACTTGGATTTGAAGTTGCTATCTTTATTTTTCTTTGGATTTCAAGTAGAAATATTTCCTATAATTTAGACCTGGATTTGAAGTTGCTATCTTTATTTTTCTTTGGATTTCAAGTAGAAATATTTCCTATAATTTAGACTTGGATTTGAAGTTGATATCTTTATTTCTCTTTGGATTTCAAGTAGAAATATTTTTCATAATTTATCTTTGGATTTGAACTTGATATCTCCTTGGTGATCAAGTAAGACAGAAAAGAAATTCATGTTACATTCACTAGCGCATTATATTGTTTTATATTAAAGAAAAAGTTTGACTCGCTATTTGCCGGGTTAAGCAGCACCAACAATATATCAGATTAAATCATCTAACATCTAGCTGTCCACTTTTTGAGAGTTCCTCGTTGTACAGCTAAGGCAATCACAAACCAATCATGGTATTAAATAGAATAGAGTAAATAAAAAATTTGAGACTAAGTATTATCTTGTACACAAACAAACGCAATCCAGTAACAACGCAATCTTTATCTTAAGAACGATACTAAAATAAGATGATTGAACTAATATAAATTGTTACAGAATTATGTTATAAAAAGAGCATCACAGTTCCTCCAAGAGCATAAATAAATAAATATTATATTATATTAGAGAAACAAGTGAAAAATAAGCATTATGTTTTTCTAAAGAGCAATCTCGCCAGAATTTGTTTATTTTAATTTAAAACGCGCCACTTTCCTACTTAGCAAAATTTCAAGTTTCCAAGCCCATGAGTTGGGAAAATACGGTAATAAGTGAGTCAATGAGTTGCACACCTTTCTGGCCCTCTCTACCCTCTTAGGGAATGCATTTTTTTTTATAAATTCGAAAATCATTTCACCCAGTTCTAAAAGGAAAAAAAAATATATTAAATTTCAAGGTTCTATATTTGTTGGTTCAAAAAATACGTCAGTGAATTTTGAAATCTTTCAACCCTTCCTTTTTCATCCCTTAAAGGTCCAATTTCGCCAAACTCTGTCTTCTATTATCTTTCTTTGAGTTTAAAAGAAAGTTTTACTCAAAATTTCAAGCTTCCAGGCCTATGGGGTTCTGGAAATATGGTGATGTGTGAGTCAGTGAGTGAGGGCGCTTTGCCCAAATAAATTATTATTATTATTATTATTATTATTGTCACAACCCTGCTCTAGTTTGGGATGTTTATTTTGATTTGCATAGCTTTATTGGACCTATACGACTGAAAGCGCTGGCTAAACAAACTCGATATAACGAATTAGAAAACATTTAAGTGAAATGCTGACTACTCATAACAAACTTGTTCTAGTTGTGAAGTAACGAGGCCAGGTCGGGCTATAAAAGCCTTTGTTTTATTGTTATCGAGGCTGACACATTAACATCTATTTCGGAAGCAGTTACTTTGTCCGTCACCGGACAGTAAGCAGATTAGAACTTCGGATCATCAGCAGTACTTGTGCTAGAGGGCAACTACCTTGCCTAGGGTAACGTGTTCGAGTCTATAGGGGATTGTGAGTCGTGACAGTCGTTCCAACAGTTTTAAGTATTCACGACTTAGCCAGTTCTTCCAAACATCCAAGTTCTTATATTTATTTTATAACACCTTCAACGAAACCTCCAGTATCATTCCTAAGCCAAACATCTACCTTGCCACCGATCCTTCCCCGCAAGCTACCCTGACAGGTCTGTCCCACGGAAAGGGTGAAGGCGAAATTATTAGTATTACCATTATTATATACCGATAGCTTATTATAATAGACAGATGGCTGTTATATATAAGTGAGCAAGTAAAGCGTAGCCAGCAGGTGTGTTTGTCCTTTGAAGACTACTCGCGAGTATGTGTTCAAACAAGATGCCTGTGTAATATCTCTTGTTTGTCGGCAGCTTCTCGTGACGGCTCTGACCGTCCTCTGTGTGGCCTCAGAGCAGACACAGCAGGACGTCAAGAAGACGGAGAAGAGAGGTCTTCACGGTCTAGGATACGGGAACGGGTACAGTTATGGACATGACGAACACATCCACACGATCACGCTCACAGAGAAGGTGCCGTACCCGGTACCCAAACCTTACATCGTCCACGTCCCCGTCGAGAAACGTGTACCCTACCCCGTGGACAAGCCCGTCCCTTACCCGGTGAAAGTCCCGGTGGACAGGCCGTATACCGTACACGTCGAGAAGAACGTGCCTTACCCCGTGGAGAAGCAGGTGCCTTACCCGGTTAAGGTCCCTTATGACAGGCCCTACCCCGTCCACGTTCAGGTAGAGAAGAAGGTGCCCTACCCGGTGGAAGTGAAGGTACCGGTACCCCAACCCTACGCGGTTCACGTGGACAAACCCTATCCAGTGTACGTCGAGAAGAAGGTGTTGGTACCGCAACCCTACACGGTACACGTCAAGGTACCCGTGCCGCAACCCTATACCGTCCACGTCAAGGTCCCTTACGAGGTGCCAGTCGACAAGCCATACCCTGTCCACGTTAAGGTCCCCGTCGACCGTCCTTACACCGTCCACGTCCCCAAACCCTACTCCGTCACGGTCGAGAAGCACGTCCCATACACGGTCGAGAAACACGTCCCGTACCCGGTGAAGGTCCCCGTCGACCGTCCTTACGCAGTCCACGTCCCCAAGCCCTACCCCGTGACCGTGGAGAAGCACGTGCCGTACACCGTCGAGAAGCACGTGCCTTACCCCGTCGAGAAGAAGGTGCCCTATCCCGTGAAGGTCCCCGTCGACCGACCCTACCCTGTCCACGTCCCCAAACCCTATCCCGTAGAGGTGGAGAAACACGTCCCTTACACTGTCGAGAAGCACGTGCCGTATCCCGTGAAGGTGACAGTTGAGAAACACGTCCCTTACCCGGTGGAGAAGCCGGTGCCTTATCACGTCAAGGTCCCGGTCCCTGTCCCTGTACACCATGAGGGACATCATGGCCAAGAAAATCAGGGACACTACTGAGCAATATCGCCATCATTGTACATATCCTACTGTCTGAGACGTGAGTGTGTTTAGAACATGTGTTTATAGTGTTTAAATGTGTTTGTACATGTAAATAAAATATATGTATAACTCTGCGTTCACGTGTTATTTCAAATAAAACCTCCTCTCCTTGAATGCATCTCATAAACTGTTACCAGATTAACACTATCTTCAAGTAACACTAGTTTCAAATAGTTGTGTCGCGTCGTGTCACGACTCCACCAAAATGTAGGTATATATAACACAGGATTAGAATTTACCTCCTTAATAATTGAAATATTAACTACTTTGGAGTCATAAACCCAACGGGTTGTAAGACACGACGTTATATATATAGAGTAGCGGCTCGTAGCTAAAATTAGTGGGGGTGCTGCTCCAGAAAATGTTTAGCCTTTGTTTTAAAATTGTGTAAAAGGGAGGAAAAAACATGTATAAAAAGAAACTTTATTCAGGAACTTGATAAAATATTAACAAAACAAACATGTTTTACTTACTTTAACTTAAATTGTTACAGTTCAAGCTTGAACTATTCATTTAAAAATGAAATCCATTCTTCTTGTTTTAATTTGCGCAAAAAGTTCAATAATTTTCTCCTTGATCTCTGGATGAAAATTGAGGAAATGTTTCCCTATTGAAAGTACTGCAAGTGCATTTAGTCTTTCTGTTAAATAAAAGAACAGAAAAAAAATTAGAATAGCTGGAAGCAGAATAATAATCTAATTCTACATTCTTCTACACTTTATCACATTCAAGAATATGGTACCTGGCAGTCCCACCTTCCTCCTATGTGCGCATGCCCCCAACAGTCAAACACCACGTCGCTGGCACTGTGAAGCGCACAGTTCCATACGAAGATCTTTGTATCTTTTTCATAAACTGGGGGATGGCTACTGAAGTACTGACATTAAGCTTAAGGAATATACATTGTACTACAATAATAAAGAAAGAATTAAAGATAAAAGGATTCATTATATTAAATGTTATCGATTATCAAGTGGAAATAGGGGGTGCTGCAGTTCCGCAGTGCCTATACACGAGCCGCCACTGTATATATCCGCACTGGTGAAGGATGTAATGATTATGGCTGTTGATTGATACATCAATAGCAACCAAAGATTCCGGGTTCCATTCCGGTGTACAGGCGTCAATTTTCAGTTTATATAAAATAATATTTGGATGCGCCTATAAACGTAATTGATAAATACCAGTAAACCTTTGCGAAATTTTCGCATATCCAACCTCCCCTTCCCCCTCTACCCCCCAAAATAATGATTTAGTATTTTGTTAGGTTGTTGGAATTAAATACTTACTCAATGAAGTGTGTACACAAAATGGTAACGAGAGTTTATTAGTGTGAACGTATTTACAATTTACAATAGCTCTTTTTATACAATATTTGATGTCAGAATGAAATATCTTGAATTTAGATTTTTCTTTTAACTGAAATTCTAAACAAAGATTGTGTTTTAACGTAAACTGAGTTTGCTACGATAAAAAAAATCCTTTCCACTCATACCTTATTCATCTCTGTAGGCTTTGTATTAGTTGAGAAAGAGTGATGTTGGCAACAGAAATAATATATAGGATAGTATTATTATTATTATTATTATTATTTAGCACTGCGTCTTACTACCCGTTCGGGTTATACGCTTTAAGTACTAATTACGCTAATGGGGATTAGGAATTGGGAAGGTTGAATTAGAGGAAGTGAACCCGCATTTGCGTAGAGAGAGAGTGGAAAATCATTTAGGAACCCCCCCACCCAATTCACCCGACCAAGATTCGAACCTCGATCTCCCCGCCCTCGGCAGTCGAGCTCAACACGACCAGCGCGTTAGCCAGCTACGCCACCGAGGCGGGTTATATAGGATAGTAGCTTTGTTATTTAATCCATAAATAAATTAAATTAAAGCATACACTTTTTTTCCCGCCTGGTTTTCTACTGGCAGTGTTGGTTATGTAACCGCCTTCTGAGGTTGGGCCACCATTTAGGTGTGGTTACTTTAGCCCGATGAATTGATGATGATTATGATAATTATTATGGTGCCAGTAGAAGCCCTACCATTTCACATTGGCGTAAGTGCGTATTACCCGAACGGTTAGTAGAACGCGGTGCTAATAATAATAATAATAATAATAATATAATTATTATTCACCAAGCAGTCCCCGCCTCTTACCCTTTGAGGGCAGCATCTTGTAGGCGCAAGCTATCAGTGAAATATATGTATAAATAGATAGATGGCGCAGTCAGTCAGCCCCTTACACTATGATATTAATTCACATACATTCCTTTATTTTATTTTAATTTAAACATTTGAATGCGTGTATATATATTTTATAAATTTACGTTTGTCATACACGCGGTTACGTTTTATTTTTTACCGGCTATACCTAATTGTGTGAATGTAAATATGAATCAAAAGTTACTAAATTATTTAAATTATAAAGGTGAGATAAATACATAATTGATATACAGAGTGAAAACTTCAACATATTTGGAAAAAAAAAATCTCCTGATCTGGGGTGACTAAAATACAATAAATGTTTATTATATCATTATGATCTTAATGTAGTAACTAAGCGAATTGCATTGCTTTTGAACAATAAACTTTACTTTTACATGCCATCTTATCAATTCTTCAGTACAATCCTAAGCTACATTAGTATCTAGCAAACTTTCAGCCTCATATCTAAGTGTTAATTTACTAGATAAAATACATTGCAATAAAGCCTCAAGCTTTTCTTTTACGAGTTGCCCTCTATCAATTGTTTATTTACTAAACATAAGCTTAAGTACTCAACAACCTTAAACTACAGTAGTGGAATTGACCGATCAGATCACCCCTTCATACATAAAAAAGACTATATTTAACATATTCAGAGCGTTTATATCTAAA
>CABFVX010003513.1:36306-84109 GCA_902151425.1 Timema shepardi | reverse complement strand
CAAACCCTTCCTTCACCTCTGACAATACATCTTGGGAATGTGGGGAATGCCAGGCCTCCACCGTGGTTCGGATTCCACGTTAAACTATTGGTCCTTCATTTCATCTCACTATCACCCTACCATTACACATTAGCGTAAGTGCGTGTAACCCGAACGGGTAGTAGGAAGCAGTGCTGCTAATAATAATAATAATAATAATAATAATAATAATAATAATAAAAGATTCTACTAATCCTTCTCCTGAGCCTGGATTCACTAACTAGTGCAATTCTGTTCCGGCGCAGCATTGCACCCACGTTACTCCAAAATATGCGCCTTATTGATTTGCTCAGTTTCCGTATTGACTAAAGAAGGCGAAAACTGGTGGCAAGATTATTAATTTGTTCTCAAATTGCGCCTGCTTCTTTTAATGAATAGGGATTGGGCGCATCTTTCAAACTTGCGCCGGCGCAACTATTTGCTCCCATTAGTTAATCCAGGCTCCGAGGATTAAGCTTGATTCACACGTTAGTCAAAAAATAGAAAGCAGGATTTGACTCAGTGGCGCAGCAATTCAGATGCTGTATGTTGACCCAAGATGTATTGTAACGGTAACTTAAAACAGTTGGTTACTAACATATTTTATTTTCTAGTGGATAAACATATTTTAGATCACCCTCCCTATGAATATTTTCTAATTATAACGCTGTTTCGTGGCACAATCCAATACATTGATACACACGCTTTACATTAACGGTTTATTTCAAAGATCTTCACAATATACAACGAAGCTGTCTGTTTGCGTCTTGCTGTAGAGCACATGCGTTGCCAAATGTGCACGCGCACTGATTTGAAATGGTTGATTCTGAGATTTTATTGGCTCTCCTGTGCCGAACGTCTCAGCCAGAGTCGACGAAGTAGAGATGAGTTGAACTTTAGCGGAACATCTCGCGCCGATGAGGCGGAAATCTTATGATTGGCTTAGAGCTCGTTACACGATCACTTTCCTGATTTTCATTAGTTTTTCGGCGAAGGTGTGTATCCACAGTTACTGTATAGTATGCGTTATCGTAACTTATTGAAAGAACAAAATATATTAATAGCACGATATTTTTTGTTTTTCGGTTTTGGCAACCGGAGATATTATTGTACGTGAAATAATAAATTAAAAAGTGTTATATTCACACTTGTATCTTGTTATAACCAGCCATAAAAAAAATGTTTTTTTAACCAGAGGAAGCGCCATAGGAAATATTAATTTCAAAATGAAACTTTTTTATTTAGTAAAAAGCACGTGAACACAGCCTAGGACGGTTTGTATGACGTCATCAACCGCCCTGGTTTTGAATAACATTTTAGAAGCTCTTATTTGAAAACCAGCCTTGTTGTGAAGAGCATTAGAAGCTCTCGTTTGAAAACCAGCCTTGTTGTGAAGAGCATTTTAAAAGCTCTCATTTGAAAACCACACTTTTTATAAAGAGCATTAGAAGCTCTTGTTTGAAAACCAGCCTTGTTGTGAAGAGCATTTTAGAAGCTCTCATTTGAAAACCAGCCTTGTTGTGAAGAGCATTAGACGCTCTCGTTTGAAAACCAGCCTTGTTGTGAAGAGCATTTTAGAAGCTCTCATTTGAAAACCAGCCTTGTTGTGAAGAGCATTTTAGAAGCTCTCATTTGAAAACCAGCCTTGTTGTGAAGAGCATTCTAGAAGCTCTCTTTTGAAAGGGAGTTTTAAGTGAACCACAAAATCCGCTCCCACCATCCATCCAATCATGCAAAAACTGTTTAAAGAAATTAAAAACAAATTGTTATTTGTGAAAGTTTTGACTGCTAAAATTGACACCGACTCAAACCAACATAATAATGGTCCTGCCGATCACCTGGTTTGGTGAAGGGATACATGGTAGCTTTTCCTCGCTGTCATTTACCGCCTCTCCTATCGTAGATAGGTTATAGTAAGACACACCAGCACTCGGTGACAAGTCACACGAACACCCAGGTTATCGTATTCACAGCCTTGGGTGAGTGTTGAATCAAACGCTCACATTGGATTGAAGTATCTTCATTAATGTGGGTTGGGAAGGGACGTGAGAAAAGGCCAGCGTTTTTGCAGTATTTATGGCGAAACTTTTTTTTAAATAAATAAAATATTGCTCGATTACAAATATAGGGTTTAATTTTTTTCACGTGTTGATATCAACAATTCCTGAATATCTGTCATAAGGATGGTGGCATTATCTAGCAAACTTTTTAAATGAAGATAAAAAGGTGTCGTCTGACAGATATTCAAGAAATTATAAGGTATGTGAAGAAAATTTTATTCTATGTTTGTACTCGAGCAATATTTTATCTATTTGGTAAAAAAATATTGCCATAAAAACACTGTATTTTTCTCTCTATCCCAACTTAAGGTCGGGTGGTAGGGATTGCGAGTTAAAGGTTGTATGTATCAATTTAAGAGAATAGAAAGGTAATTCCACCTGGAATAATTTTATTATGTCGTTGCTTACATCACACAGTACACTGAAGTTATATTTTAATACGAAAACAGACACAAATGTATTTTTTTTTAAATAAGTACTGTAGAGTAGCCTAATTGTGGTAATTATATATTGGTGTTGATTTTAAATGTTTTTTAATACTTAAATTCCAAAATTTGACTTGATTGCTAACATCTTAGTTTGTCTTTCATATAGCTTTGTGTAAGTATTGTGCTGGCTCGTGTACTGAGTGACGTCACACGCTCAGCCAATCAGATGTCTATCTCCGTATAGCGCTACTTTCTATTCTCTTTACATTGGTATGTATGCAGTTTTTATAGCATGGCAACCACCTTTAGTGTCCAAATGGTCTAAGGCGTCACTCTAGTGTTATATTTGCCTGAATAAGATGGGGGATACCAGCGTTCGAGTCCCGGTCGGGTGTACTGAGGGCGATTTTTCCTAAATGGTGTCCCACACTCTCCTTCCAAGAAAATGCAGGTAGATTAAACTAACAAGATGCTATCTATGTTGACCACAAAAAATATGTTGTTTTAAAGTATAGCCTTAAGCTGCACCATGTTGTAACCTTTCAGGGTGAACGGAGTGTACATAAAATACGACTTTGTTAGGAAGAAACTGTTAGAAAATACTTACATTATCTATGAGGTCAACAATTATTTAATCTCAGTATAAGTGTACCCAAATTTGCGTGAAGGTAGAGCTGAAGACTATTTAATTTTTAAAAAAAACCACCTCAGTACACCCAACCACGATTCGAGCCCCGATCTCCCCGTCATCCGGCCATATAATATATTGTAAGAGAGATGATTCAGGACCATTTGACCACCGAATAGGCTTACATTTTATTAATGAACTTTAAGTGACCTGACGATCTAGGTGTAAGGTTTCAGACTTCTGTGCTGGGGGTCCGGGGTTCAATCTCCGGTCCAGGCACTGATGTATCTGATTGCCAAACCCTTCCTTCACCTCTGACAAGACGTGTATTAATCACAACTTGTGAATGTGTGGAATGCCAGGCCTCTTAAACTGTAGGTCCTCCATTTCATCTCACAATCCCCCTACCATTACACATTAGCGTAAGTGCGTATAACCCGAACGGGTAGTAAGAATTGGTGCTAATAATGGTAATACTAATGAACTTAATATAATTTTTATCGATTCTTTTTTTTACTTTTCAAACTTTCGATATAGTATTTACATTTTACACCCAGTCAGAATGGAATCGTCCAATTAAAGGTACTTAAAAAGGATTAGTTCGGACCAACACACGCCAGACATCTCTAGTCGGAAGTTAATTGAAGTTTAGTGCAAAACTACACATTACTAATAATAATAATAATTCACAGCGATTCCTATGGTCAGTGAGTAGCCCATTGTGTAAAAGGATAAAACTAGTTTTAAACTCGATACAGTCTACGGTAGTGTGGGTGGCATTTGAAATTGTAGCCTACGTGCAGAACACAGGGTCGGGGGTAGGTGGGAGGGGACGACGACAATCACCCAACGTCTTATTGCTTCATACCTGTAAACACACGTATTCCCATCTCCATAAAATTTTATGGTAGGGCTATAGCTAAAAGCGATGTAATCAAGTACAGCAATGAAATTTTTCAAACATGATGTTATTTTACACAGTACTTAAAGAAGAGTCAGCGAAACTTTATTCTAGTTGTATTTCAGAAAGAAAAAAAAAGTTTGTTTTGTTTTAACGTTACTAGCCTATATACTTTCATTCAAGCAAGAGTACAGTAAATAATAGCTTATCTCAGTTTTAAAGTACAATATAACCGAATCGGTGAATACGCAGACTAAATGTCAAGCTCAACTGGTCTGTTTGGACTATGACGAGAAGGTCGTGGTTCAAATACCAGCCAGGTGTGATGAGAGTGTTGTTCCCCTGAATGGTTTCCCACTTTATCTCTACGCAAATGGTGGTACATTTTCTGTATATCCTGCCTTCACCTCTCTACCTTATTAATGTATATAAAAGTGGGTAGTACAATGACTTAACAAAAAACAAAACACAAACAGTATCCACTATAAAGGTGACCATAAGTAAGTTACTGTTTTTTGGGGTAATGTCCTGCTGTACTAAAGAGCAAGCGGTAATACACTCGCAAGTACTGTAATTTGACCAACACATTCTTTTTAAAGTTAGAGAAAAAAATATTTTTAATTGAACAACGGTCCAGGCGAGGAACTTCCGATTTGAGTTTTATTGTTTCTAGAAATGTATTTAAAAGTTATATTTGCCCAAATGTAAACTACCCGTTCACTGATGGTTGCAGCTAATAGCTAATATTTGATATAGGCTTATACATTTTCATGTGCAGAGGAAAATTCAGTATGTACCTTTGTTTAACATTTTTGTTGCATTTGTAACTCAAAATATGTATGGTGAGATTATTTTCTTTTATCTGTTCTTAGGCTACAGTTGATTTGCTTTAAATTTTACGCATTATTATAACTTATATACTTTAGTATTATGTTGAAGTGATTAGCAACCGGTGACCTGGCGGTCTAGGGGTAAGGTGTCAGACTTCTGTGCTGGCAGCCGGGGTTCAATCCTCGGTCCCGGCACAGATTTATCTGATTACCAAACCCTTCCTTCACCTCTGACAAGACTTCTTGTGAATGTGGGGAATGCCAGGCCTCCACCGTGGTTCGGATTCCACGTTAAACTGTAGGTCCTCCATTTCATCTCACAATCACCCTACCATTACACATTAGCGTAAGTGCGTATAACCCGAACGGATAGTAAGACGCAATAATAATAATAATAATAATAGATTAGCAACCAGCATTTTAATGTATACGTCTGTACAAACAAAGTGTTTCTTGAAATTGACGATGAAATTATTATTAATGTTATTTTAGATGGTATTTGACTTGATGTAACTCGCTGACAAATTGAATGAGCAATGAAAAGAGAGTTTTAATAAATAGGTTTGAGTTTCTATTTTTCTCTCCGTCTATTATTTTTCCTCTATCACTCTAGTTCTTTTATTATTGTAACTTATAGCATGTGTAATTATATTGTTTGTCCTGCCTTTTCTAGACTAAGGTCACCATATATATATAGGCCATACACATAAGCTTCTTATTGTAATTTAGCGTAATTCAAGTTTAATCTGTATATATACATATATCTTAAACTTAAACTACAGTGGTTTAAATTCAAACAGTATACATAATATACTTTATCTCAACTTTAAGTGACAATATCTATAATTCGTTACCAATTTAAATGCCAGTATATAATCTATTATCATTATCATCATCACCGCGTCTTACTACACATTCGGGTTATACGCACTTACGCTAATGTGTAAAGTTAGGGTGATTGAGAGATAAATTGGAGGACATACGGTTTGCCATGGACTCCGAACCACAAGTTGTGATTAATACACGTCTTGAAGAGCTGAAGGAAGGGTTTGGCAATCAGATAAACCCCGGAGCCCCAGGACAGAAGTCCGACACCTTACCCTTATACCGCCAGGTCACCTTTTATATAATATACATTCTTTATCTCAATTTGTTTATTTATTTATTTATCACCGCGTCTTAATACCCGTCCGGATTATACGCTTAAATACTAATTACGCTAATGGATTAGGAAATGGGAAGGTTGAATTTAGAGGAAGTGAAACCGAATTTCGTGGAGGGAGAGTGGAAAACAATTTAGGAACCATCCCCCACCCCCACCCACCAGTTCACCCGATCGAGATTCGAACCTCGATCTCCCCATCCTCGGCGATCTTTCTTAGCACGAAACCAGCGCGTTAGGCAACTACGCCACCGAGGTGGGTTATCTCAGTTTTAAATAATATATATATATAATTTTAAATAGGGTACCAGTGTATAATATATTACATTTTACCTCAACTTTAAATTACGGTATTGATATCATATAAGTATATAATAATATTATTATTATTAGTACCGCGTCTTACTACCCGTTCGGGTTATACGCACTTACGCTAATGTGTAATGGTAGGTTGATTGTGAGATGAAATGAAGGACCTACAGTTTAACGTGGAATCCGAACCACGGTGGAGGCCTGGCATTCCTCACATTCACCAGATGTCTTGTCAGAGGTGAAGGAAGGGTTTGGTAATATATAATACATTAGGCCTTTATCTCTCTCTTTCTATATATATATATATATATATTAAAACACATGTATATATATACATAATTTTATCTCAACTTTAAAATTAAAGTAATTTTATGTAGATTAATCGTTTAATATATATACCTAGCATAATTTGATTAGTGAATAACCACATTATCTTATCGTGTAGTTTCTAAAAATAAAACATTTAAGATATTAGATTTGCAGGGGAGTATGTTAGTTAATATTTTAAATAGGTTCTACATCCATTTTTAGCCAATGGCCTAAGTATGCATAAGGTACCAAATTAATTCTTCAAGGCGTTCCAAGTAATGGTACCAGGTCCCATCCTCTGTCACCGGGTGACGAATATACCTTTAATTTATTAAAACAGATACAATTATTAGATCTTAAGCGAGAGTAGTAAAACTTTAATCCGTGTCTCTCCGGTCGAGAATCTAATCTCACTGTCGCAGGCAATCCAGTCTTGACACATAGCGCCTTAGACCGTAAGTCCACAGGTACGGATAAGCGCTCGCTTGTCCTAGAGCAGCCCTCTTAATGTCGTGTTCTTTCTACTCTAATCCAAACACTTTTCATCACCATCACGTCTCGTCTGAATAGTCACTTTCATTAAACACCCCCCCATGTCCCTCATACACCAGACGTATGTTGCTGAGCTCCAGGGATACCAACCAGTAAATATTTAAAAATATATATTTGGGGTATTTAAATTAACGTCCACTTTCTGAACCGACTGATGTTAGCACACGACTTAAATCTAGAACAGACACAGCATCCAGATCTTCCGGCCGTTAATTCATCCCTGTGAAAGGGGAAACCCACATTACACCAATTATAATAGTTTCGGGTACGCCGGGAATCGCGCCCGGTACCCTTATCTCAGTAATCAGACACGCTACCAAATGAGCTAAGGTGTCGAACATGACCAGTAAAATCTGTTCACTTGTTCGTACGTACAAAGATACCGTTTATATTATATTATAATATTATAAGCGATTGATGGAAACGGGAGGACCGATGATATATTCTCCCCCACCCCCTCCTCCCGGAATCGTACTACCCGTCCGGACTACCACTATTATCCACACATATGGGATAGGGATGAGGAAGGCGTTGAAAATATTTTCATTATATATACACATTCAACGAGGAAGGTAGAATATAAAAAAAGTATGCTCGCATTTGCGTGAAGAGGAAACCGTTTAGGGAAAAAACACCCTTAGTACGCCCGACCGAGATTCGTAGCCAGTAAACTTTGTAATAGTAGTTTTTGTAATTTTGTAGCATGGAAATAAATAGTAGTTTTAGTAATTTTTGTAGCTTTCAAATATAATAGTAGTTTTAGTAGGTTCTGTAGGTTAATATAATAATAGTTTAAGTAACTTTTGTAACTGTCAGATATAAGAGTAGTTTTAGTACCTTTTGTAACTGTCATATATAAGAGTAGTTTTGAGAAATTTGTTAAAGTAAGATATAAGAGTAAGTAGCCTTAATAGCTTTTGTAACGTTCAGATATTGGCCTAAGAGTAGTTTTAATAACTTTTGTAACAGTCAGATATATGAGTAGTTTTAGTAGTTTTTGTAATGCCAGATAAAAGAGTAGTTTAGCTTTTGTAACTATCAGTAATAAGAATAGTTACCCGCCTCGGTGGCGTAGTTGGCTAACGCGCTTGTTGTGTTGAAGCTCGACTGCTGAGGACGGGGAGATCGAGGTTCGAGTCTCGGTCGGATGAACTGGGGTGGTTTCTCCTAAATGGCTTTCCACTCTCCCTTCACGCAAATGCGGGTTCACTTCCTCTAATTCAACCTTCCCAAGTCCTAATCCATTAGTGTAATTAGTACTTAAAGCGTATAACCCGAACGGTTATTAAGACGCGGTGCTAATTAATATTATTATTATTATAATAACAGTCAAATATAATAGTAGTTCTGCTAGTTTTTGTAAATGTAAGATTTAAGAGTAGTTTTAGCAAATTTGTAAACGTTAGATTTAAGAGTAGTTTTAGTAAACTTGTAACTGTCGGATATAATAGTAGTTTCGGTAACTTTGTTAATTTAAGATACAATAGTTGTATAGGTAGCTTTTGTAACAGTCAAATATTATAGTAGTTCTTGTAGCTTTTGTAAATTTCAGATTTAAGAGAAGTTTTATTAAACTTGTAAATGTAAGATTTAAGAGTAGTTTTAGTAAATTTGTAAATGTCAGATTTAAGAATAGTTTTAATAAATTTGTAACTGTCAAATTTAAGAGTAGTTTTAGTAAACCTGTAACTGTCGGATACGGTCCTACCAAGCAGGATCCTACTATAGTAATGATAGGTAAACACACATAGTTCCTGATTCATTCACCAGTCTTCCTCTAAACGGACGACGGTCATTGTCTCGAAGTGTGTCCTTTGGCCTTCAGTGGTCCGTGACCTGCCGTGACGGAGGACTAAGCACCACCGAGCGGATTGTTTGCCCTCCGATGAAGCGATCCATAAACTAGAAACGACCTTAAAAAAACCACTTTATTCCATTCGTCCACTCTAGTGCCAGACCTGGCTATCAGTGACTTGTACAGAATGAGGGCTGCCGTTGAGTTGTACGGGTGTGCGAAATCACGCGAGTGCAGACATCGAGGGTCAAATTTTCTTCGCTTAGACTTTGACAAGCAAAATAAAATTCACACCATAGCAACATTTGAAAATAAGAAGCAAACTTCGATACAATATGTGTCGATTTAAAATATTTCAATACATATGACATTTAATATAACATTTGAAGGGTTAAGTCACGTTATACAATTTTTTCCTGGACAACAATTTTTATGTCTTAAACTTCATAAAGGACCTCAGTAAATATAATTTTTTAGTTAGATAAAATACGATAGAAACCACTTTTATCCAGAACCTAAGTGCATCAGTAAGCTCTCTCATATTTGTCTAAGAGATGAAAGCTAAAATTGGACTTTCCCCCTTTTCCCTCGTATCTTTTATTTTCAGAACTGCCACTAAGCAGTATTTTAACAATGACTAGTAATTAGATTATCTATAACGTAAGAATGAGATAAATGGAGATATGTCATAATTTAACAATATATTTTGCTTTATATTTTTTCTTAAGCTTTCAAGACAACCAGATTCACTTAATGGATCATTTAGATATGAATCATAATGCTATGTGACAGAAACAAAAACCCATATTTGCGTGGTAGGAGATTGGGAAACCACCCTAGGTAGACCCGACCAAGATTTGAACCCCGATTTCCCCGTTATCAGCGGGCCAGTCTAACACGAACGTGACGCCTTTGAAGCGGGTCGTTCGTAAATACTTACCTCAAATACGCCAAGAATTTGTAAATAAATATATTAGTTAAAACCCTTCTCCTTAAACCGCCCAAAGAGTTTTTTTAACTAATTGTTTAACTTGAGAAAAAAATGTTTGTTAATTTTATAAAAATATTTATTCAACCATAGCCCTTAGTTATGTATTCCACATATCCTTTAGGTAAAAAATTATCTGCAGCTTAGGTTTGAAAATAATGAGAAAACATCAATGAAAACACAAAATTCATAGTTAAATAAATAATACATAAAATACATAGCTAATGAGAGCCCTATCTTTATTTTAAAAAAAACCTTTTTACGCACTTCGGTGGCCGCATGGTCTAAGGCATTACTCTCGCACTATACTAAAGTGCCGAGGACGGGGAGATCGAGGTTCAATCCCGCTTGAGTGTAATGAGAGTGGTTTTTTTCCTAAATGTGTCTCCACTTCCTTCACGCAAATTCGAGTACACCTCCTCTAAATTCAACCTTGCTAATTCTATAGGGTAGTGAGACGTGGCGCTAAAAAAAACATTTTTACATTAATCTCAAATTAGGTTAACTTGGAGCCAGCCAAATGGCCGCTATTACTATATTATGCCCGCGTACCCCAGGTTGAAAACCACTGGTATAAGTCGTCAAGATCATGATGGACTGAATAACTGGGGGAAGAGAGGTTGAAGTTAGAATCTCGGCCATGTGCACAAAGGGGCGGTTTCCCCAGATGTGATTTATTCCTAAAGTTTTCCCATCCCTTCTCCAAACTAATACTGGTGAATTTCCTTTAAATTTCCCTCTCAATGTCTACACCTTATCATAGAAAAACATTGGCGTTGAACGTATAGAAGTGTAGAAGCACTCTTCTAGAGAGAGGGTCAAAAACCAAATTGTGCCCAGTCATGCTCTAAGGGTCATAGTCCGCTGAACCAATCCTGACGGCAACTTTTCTTGTTACCTGTCTCAATAGTTGGATGGATTAAAAAATACCAATAGAAAATAGAAGTGTAAAATTATTATTTATAGTATTATTATTATTATTATTATTAGCACCACGTCTTACTACCCGTTCGGTTTATACGCACTTACGCTCATGTGTAATGGTAGGGTGATTGAGAGATGAAATGAAGGACCTACAGTTTAACGTGGGATCCAAACCACGGTGGAGGCCTGGCATTCCACACATTCACAAGCTGTGATTAATACATGTCTTGTCAGAGCTGAAGGAAGGGTTTGACAATCATATAAATCTGTGCCGGGACCGAGGATTGAACCCCGGACCTCCAGCACAGGTCTGAAACATTACCCCTAGACCACCAGGTCACCTTGAGGTGTAAAACGCTTCTAAAATGTCCAAGATCAATACTATGTGGCAACTTAATGAGTAGTAGTCCTTAATTAGGGTACTCTATTGTACTATTTCACGTGTCTATGAAATTATCTTAAGATTTACTGAATTTCTCTGCAGATTAATGTTAATTCTTGAACCGAGATATACATGAGTGAATAATCCACGAGAATACATCACACGTGTAGTTGTATTCTGGGAGGAAGGGACTTAGAGAAAATACAAACATATTTATTGGCGACCAACACTAATAACATTTTTTAATTGGTATTATTTGATATAATTATATTATCCATCAAAAGTGACAGCTGCATTGTTAAGGTAGATTTTTTTATAACCGTAAAAAAAACTTCCCATCTACACGGACAAGCAAATCTGCACGTTGTAGTGTGGACGCAGCCTAACACCACTAGCTGGTCTTGTGAGGGAACAAGTTGATCCATCAACACGGACAGTCAGATCTGCACGTTGTAGTGTGGACGCAGCCTAACACCACTAGCTGGTCTTGTGAGGGAACAAGTTGATCCATCAACACGGACAGTCAGATCTGCACGTTGTAGTGTGGACGCAGCCTAACACCACTAGCTGGTCTTGTGAGGGAACAAGTTGATCCATCAACACGGACAGTCAGATCTGCACGTTGTAGTGTGGACGCAGCCTAACACCACTAGCTGGTCTTGTGAGGGAACAAGTTGATCCATCAACACGGACAGTCAGATCTGCACGTTGTAGTGTGGACGCAGCCTAACACCACTAGCTGGTCTTGTGAGGGAACAAGTTGATCCATCAACACGGACAGTCAGATCTGCACGTTGTAGTGTGGACGCAGCCTAACACCACTAGCTGGTCTTGTGAGGGAACAAGTTGATCCATCAACACGGACAGTCAGATCTGCACGTTGTAGTGTGGACGCAGCCTAACACCACTAGCTGGTCTTGTGAGGGAACAAGTTGATCCATCAACACGGACAGTCAGATCTGCACGTTGTAGTGTGGACGCAGCCTAACACCACTAGCTGGTCTTGTGAGGGAACAAGTTGATCCATCAACACGGACAGTCAGATCTGCACGTTGTAGTGTGGACGCAGCCTAACACCACTAGCTGGTCTTGTGAGGGAACAAGTTGATCCATCAACACGGACAGTCAGATCTGCACGTTGTAGTGTGGACGCAGCCTAACACCACTAGCTGGTCTTGTGAGGGAACAAGTTGATCCATCAACACGGACAGTCAGATCTGCACGTTGTAGTGTGGACGCAGCCTAACACCACTAGCTGGTCTTGTGAGGGAACAAGTTGATCCATCAACACGGACAGTCAGATCTGCACGTTGTAGTGTGGACGCAGCCTAACACCACTAGCTGGTCCTGTGAGGGAACAAGTTGATCCATCAACACGGACAGTCAGATCTGCACGTTGTAGTGTGGACGCAGCCTAACACCACGAGCTGGTCCTGTGAGAGAACAAGTTGATCCATTAGCATATACAGGCAGATCTCCACGTTGTAGTGTGGACGCAGCCTAACACCACGAGCTGGTCCTGTGAGGGAACAAGTTGATCCATCAACATGTACGAGCAGATCTCCACGTTGTAGTGTGGACGCAGCCTAACACCACGAGCTGGTCTTGTGAGGGAACAAGTTGATCCATCAACATGTACGAGCAGATCTCCACGTTGTAGTGTGGACGCAGCCTAACACCACGAGCTGGTCCTGTGAGAGAACAAGTTGATCCATCAACATGTACGAGCAGATCTCCACGTTGTATCGACACGCCATCAGTCAGGATCGACACAGCCAGCATGAGGTCGGTTGTTGGTAAGACAACTTGTTAGCACTGCACCGAAACTGGACCCCCTGCCAGCATAACCTTAAAAATCTGAAACTGTTTTTCTTTATTTCTTACACTCAGATCACAGGTTTCTGTTTGATAGTTGACTAGACTACGTCGGGAATTAAATATCCAATACCTTTCCAAACGTTAATTTTATTTTTGATGGATGAAGTTGATGGTGAAATTAATTTTGTCAACCTCCCTTTAATACCCTCATCTCTTTATTTTTTTCCCCTTTGTAGTCGGCCTTTTGTTAGAAGCACGCGACAAATAAAAAAGTTTATTAATTACGTGAGGATTTTTAACTTTCATGTACAACATCTTAGCTCAGTAGGTCACGTGATTGGCAATTTAACTAAGGGTCCCGGGTTCGATTCCAGACATTAAAAAAATGTATTATTGTTAAAATGTGAATCTCCCATTTTACAGAGATTAATTATAATTACCCCCTGGGGCTGGGTGTGGTGTCTGTTTATATTAAACTAATTTATCAGGCACGTGCTGATGATTAGTCAGTTCAGAAAAAGCACGTTGAATATTTCACGTATATGAAACATGAACAAATTTAGTTTCTTATTTACTTTCCTTCTCCATTACATCTTCAGCCTCGTGTGAGCAATGTTCTTCCTTTGTTGTAAATATCTTGTATTTCTATTATTTGAGTACATTATGCTATTGGTCGCTATTGTTATCCACACCTAAATAGTGGTAATAACGAGTCATACCCAGGCGAAATTTAGCCTGAGTCAACGTTCTCGGTTGAGCGAGTCAAAGGGTTGGTAGTCGAGATCCGTTTTGGTGGTCGAATGGTCTCTAAGCCAACGGGTCATCGTAATAGACTGAACTACCGATAACGGGGATAATGGGCTTCAGATTCCGGTCGGGTCAATCACACTACCTCAACGCAAATGAGTGTACACTACCTCTAAATGCATCTTACTCGACCTTAACACATTATATATGCGTGTAGCCCGAACGTGTAGTAAGGCAAAGCGCTAAAAAAAAATTAAGATAAGAGAAAATTCTGACCTTTAGTGATTTTTATTATCAAATGTACATCTCGAGACCTTTTTATTTTCACACACTTCTACTATTTGTTATGAGCTCGAGAACCCGTTCTCGCTGATTAACTTATATATTACAACTTCACTGTTGAAAATCTGTAAATGAAATGATAATCCTTGAAATAAATTATTTTATTTAAATTATGATGAATTAGTCAAAAATATATTGGGTATAACTCAAGAAATCGATGTGGAAAGAAATGGTAGTGTTCGGAAATAATTGTGGTTTTTCATTTAAATATTCTTGAAATGTGTGTGCACATACTCAGGTATATATAATCTTTCTTTTAAAAAAATATTATTATTATTATTATTATTATTATTATTAGCACCGCGTCTTACTACCCGTTCGGGTTATACGAACTTACGCTAATGTGTAATGTTAACGTGGGATCCGAACCACGGTGGAGGCCTGGCATTCCCCACATTCACAAGATGTCTTGTCAGAGGTGAAGGAAGGTTTGGTAATATTTAAATTAAGTAAACTTGATATTAACTTGTTTAAATTGTAAAGTGTGTTATAAAGTATCATCAACGTGTAAAATAAGTAGTATGTTAATCCATAAAGCGTGAAATTTTATTTTACGGTAACTGATAATAAAACTTTCTCAAACTGTGTCAGAACACAAAAGGTTTAAAACTCAAAGTTAAATATGGGGACCTTTGAGTGTGTAAACGGGAATATTAATTGGGCTGGAGCTGTTTTCCTATTAATTAATCCTAATAATTTGACAATATAAAGTTGTTAAAATTACAACAACTCAAAAGAAAATAATGTTGAAGACAAACGAGGGTGTACCAGTAACATGTATGAAGATACAATGTTATTTCAATGGTAAATAGTTTTAGTCCTGCATAAAGGCGCCTGTGTAATCACAGTTCTAATTTTACGATAAATAAAGGTGAGACAGCGATAAAAATCCGTAGCACAACTTCCTTAGGAGGGGAAGTAAAGCCGTCAGTCCCATGTAGATTGTGGCATGTAAAACCACCTTTGAAGTTATGTGAAAATACCTTTCTCCACAAAATTAGTAGGTTCTTTCACTCTCGACCATAGAAATTATCGTGGGCTGATATAATTAGTCAGTCCATAAAGGCGCGTTAAATACTTCAAACAAATAAATAAAAGGTTAAGATTTAAATTGTATTTTTATTATTTAGTGACCGACACGGTGGTATAGTGGTCAGATTTCCCGGATTCAATTTCCGGTGCCTCCAAAATTTATCTGTGAGGCAATGGGTCTGGAACGGGGTCAAACTCAAGCCTCGTGAGAACAAATGTGAAAATACTTGAATAAAGGAGCAGCTCCGGTTTAGAAAACTGAGATTTACGACCGAAGGTCTCATTGTGCCAACCACATGACACCCTCCATCAGTAAATGTTGACACAATAATTGCTAACGGTGGCGGCCGCTTGGTCGATAAAACTCGCTTGCGGACTGATAATATAAAAGTTGTTTTTATTACGTATTATTTATTATATGTTGTGTTGGTCCTACCCATTCAAGCTCTGCTGGTTGCCTTGTAGAAAATATTATATTTTGCCAACTCTTCTAACTAGCGCGATATTACACACCACCTTGTAAATCTTACAGCCGCACAACATAACTTCAGATAACTTTCTGGCTAATTACAGTTGATTTCTTCACCAATTTTTACACTTTTAATCTATTTTTATTACACTAAGCGCAGATTTTTTAATTTTAAAAACGTCGACACTAGTAAACCCTTCAATTATATATATATTTTTTCATATTAAAAAAAGGTGCTCCATTCAAAGAACTATGGAAATGGAACCAAGGTAATGTTGGTTATGGACTTGCTTATATTATTAGATGAGAGGTAATAAAAATTAACATCAAAACAAGTGGAAAATGGTCTTGTTTTATAATTTAATATCTAGTGTGGGAACCTGTGAAATTACACCAAGCCTCTCCTTTTTATTTTATTAGTATATTTACATTAAATATATACTTGACTACTTAAACGTCTTGATCCCATCTCGTTCCATTACGAAGGAAATGATTCAATCATATGAGCTTGTATATAAAATGATTAAAAAAATACATTTATTTCTACTTTCCTTGACTGTTGCGTTTAGAAATTATGAACATGCGGCTTTCGAAGCTATAATCATCACTCATACCTGTTCATCGCCTGGTTTGAGAAGATCTCCTACCGTAATGGCTGGAACCATAAAAGTAATCTTTAGAATGAGGTTCAAATGACTCCTGAAAATACTACCGACTCGTTACTGCCAGGGTAATTTTAATTGAAAGTCGTGTTGCTTTTGAGTTACGATAGCGACCAAAAGCAATCATGACGACTAGGATCCAATGTGGGGAGGGGGAAAAAAACACACACAAAAAAAACTCATTTTTGGTCCGAGGCGTGAAACAAAACCTTCCAAGTTTTTGAATTACCAGAATAGTTCAATCTACCACCGCCTTAATTACTCGGATACCTGGCCAGTGGGAAGGTGTCAAACAAAGACTTAGTACAAACTATTACCGAACCTTCCATATTCAAATAAATAAGTTCGTCCGCTCATAAAAAAAAACCGGAGATATACTAATCTACTCTTGGACCGACATTTCTATCTTTGTAACACGAACAACAGAGACAGTCGAAGGTAATTAACTCATAGCCTTACAGAGGCGTGGGAAGATGTGGGGAGGGGTGTTAAACACACTCTGAAAGTCTAATTAGTCATATTAGTCATGTCCCTGTGTATTCTTTCTCAATGTCTTAGGCTTGTGGGGTAGCTTATAAAATATAATACGATATAATCGTACATCAAACTTTCTCATATAGTAAATTATACAGCTTGGAACAACATTTTCATAAGTAGTTTTTTAGTAAACTAAACTTAAGAATGTGTTTATTAGATAAACAAGCTTAGCGTTTTGTTAATCAAAATAAACATTCTTCTTCAAATATTAATTTCAACTACCCTAAAATATTTATCGTTTGAAGATATAAAGAATTCTTATTTTATCATGAAAAATAATTCCAAGATGCTCATTTTGAACTGAATCTTAAGGGCTATTTTTGGAATATTTCAAATTTTCTAAAATTTGTCAAAAGTAAATTACCCTTAAATTAATTTATTTTTGAAAACTAAACATATAATATTATTTATCATTTAAAATAATAGCCTGGATATCAATTTTGAACAAAATCGTCAGAGCTACTAAAAAAAATACAAAATGTTTGGATTAATCGTAGAAACTTGATAATTTAGTAATATTTATATAACATGCATTATTTAAACACGATTCTGTAAGATACTTTTTTATTAGAATCAATATCGAAATATATCAAACCCAGCATAATATTTTATTTGGATTTGATAACATTTAATAAGCCATCCGCTTTGCATTAAATTAGAAACATTCAAATATTCAATTCAAGTTAGCAAAGATTCAAATTTGATTCGAAACATTTTAATCTTAAAATATTCTATTTTGGATAGTTAGTAGAGATTTGAATTCGATTCGAAATTTAAAACCTTAGATTCGCACAGGCTTTGTAAGTTTTGGTTCCCAACTGAGAGTGAGCACCCAAATACCAGGTGCTCTTCATGTCTTATTATCCTCAACATTCCTGGAACCGCCACGTCTGAGGCCATTAAAAGCTACATTTAGACAGCATGTCAATGTATTCCATGAGCGCTATCGATGAGACGTATAAACCCACAGCTGCACGTGATGATAAAGTATATTATATATTTTTTAAATCCCTCCCTCCTTCTCCACATCGCATATCACGGAGGTGGAGCCAAGAGACTAGAGAGGTGCGCGGCGCGGTCCAGATGAAGAGAGTAAAGTAACGTGAGCTACGTGACCTTGACAACAGCCGGTCATTGAAATAGTCGCCCCTCCCCTCCTCCTGAACCCTTGTACCTCATCCTCACGGCCAGCAGCTATTGAAACTGACTCGACCCAGCCTCCCAATCGGCACTATCGGTCCCGCATACCAGCCATTAATTTTTATTTTTAATTATTACTTTTAACACCAAGATTGTTAACGGCTTAATTTTAAGAATAAACTATAAGGAAGGTATTTTTAGGAAGTGCTCCCGCATTAGCAGCGGATAAAAAAAACACTAAAAAATATCACATGTTGAAAACAATACCTTCCCCCTCTTCATCTTTGCCCTCATCCACTCAGCCGAGGTTCGAACCTCAATCGTCATCAGCAATCCAGTATATTACGAAAGCTACGCCTTATAACACGCGACCACAGATGCGGTTACCAGATTGTGTCAAACAGAGATATCTCTCATGACAAATGTATATAAAAACAAGTTCATGTACACCTCGTTTACCCTGAAAGGTAGCAGTCCTTCCTTGATTAATTACACTATGACCCTATCTTAAAAGCTGTGCCATAGTGGAAATGTGCGGTGTAAACTTGCTAACTTTCAGGGTAGACGGAGTGTACTTTCTTAGATTAGGTCCACTATAATTTTCTTTCGAGGTTGATATATTTTGGTCGTGATTGAACAAAGTGGATTCTTACGATATTAAAATGATTAGTCCTTAAAAATGTAATTTAATAAACGCATTGTTTCTCAAACTGTGGTACGCGAAGAATTTCAGGTACCACTGGGTTTTATTAATCCTAAAATCGATTTTGATAACATCAAGTCTGACATACAAATAAACGAAGATATTTATGTGATATGAACTTGTGAAAGCCTTTATTTACTTCTGCCGGGACTTTGATTAGCTTACCACTAGAGCCGGTAGAGCTTTATTAAAATGTGATGCGACCATTCCTATTATTTTATGAAGAACTGTAAGGGCTACGTTTTCTAAAACATGACCCCAAAAGGGGTATGCGGACCCACGAAAATTTGGGAAACACTGATTTTATTAATTATTGCAGCACAATCATTCACCGACAAAGTGACATTTCAAAACTATTATATCACTTTCTACCAAGAGTTTTCAAAATAATCAAGAAAGAAGGCAGAGCTGGATTTAGATCTGTAAATGTCCAGGAGATGCTAAAATTAGGAAGCCCTAACATTTGTAAAATATTTGTTCCTGTCGACGTTTCGGCATTACCTTTTTTTTTAAATTAACTGATAAATCTCAATGTTAAATATATTATTTAAATAAGTAAGTATTCTCATCACTTGAAATTAGGTTTGTTCAAAACAAAAATTATCCCTTGACCATTAGTAATTAACTAATGTTTTATCAGAAATAAATAAATTTGATATAGTACGTTACAAATTTTAAATTAATATCTTACCGCGATTGCTATTTATAGCCTGATATGTGAAGGTTCTGATTAGCTGAGCGATGCACTGTAATCTTCTTTCCACTCACGTATTAATTATTTCCGTGTTTTACAACATAACATAATGGAATAGGGACTAGTAATATAGACTTTTGAGAAAATGTAACTACAATTACTAAAAGGTAGCGAAAGAAACTATTTAGGAGGGTAAAAAAAAAGGCCTCAGCACATATGATCACTATTCAAGCTCCTGAAAATGATACCAGATGAGACTAACACCCTAGTTTGCGTGTATATTGGTGTTGTTGGCAGACCCCTTACCGTGTACGTAACAACGCACTAAGTCAACCACGCCTTCGCAGCCGTCCCCACGATACAGTTCCGCAGCCATCCGTGTGGAAAACGTGATTCATACATTTAATTAGTTGACGTTGAGGTCTTGGACGTGTTATTTTATTATTATTTTTTTCGGGAGGAAGGGGGGAATAGGAGGTGCCCAGATATAGTCGAGTGATATGAGGTTCTTAGCTACAGACTTGACTTCACCGGGCGTCCCTATTCTGACATTCTCTAGATTTCCATGAATTACAGGTTACGAGAGGCAGTAAATAATATCGAGATATTTTATAATTCAAAATAGAAACAGGTCTTGTATAAGGATATACTTCACTCTAAATAGAAATGGTTGAAGGTGGTTCCTTATATGTTATGAGGTTGCAAGAAACAATGGAGCAATATTTTAAACACTGGCTTATAACGTGCATACATTTGAAATATTTAAAAATAAAACAAAAATGGTGCTGTGAACCACACAGTCTTTCTCGTTTCTTTACCTAAAAATGGAGATATTTATTCATAACTCGTAAGGTTTGGGAAACAAAATATTATACACGTTTTTTTATTTTTTTATTTATTTGCGATATTTAACGTGCACTTTATGAACCGATTGATGATGTCAGCAAATGATAAAAAAAATTATGTGCGAGATCGAAATGGTCCACCAATGTTGCCAGGAAAGGTATTTTCACTTACATTCCTGTGTTATTTTACACTCCACACTCTTCCGAATAAAGTTGTGCTACTGATTTTTTTTTTTGCTCAATAAAAATCTATTGACCTTAGCTGGGTTTAAACCTACGATCATCGGGTCCTAAGGCGAGAACTTTAATCCAAGACCATTGAGGTTGATCGTACGCGGTTGTAGAAACATTTTCACAAATAACATAAATGACATTTATTACACACTGTTACAGACACATATTAAGGGAAAATTAACATCTCTGCTCACCAAAGACCATAACAATCATTTACCAAGACCTTAATATGAAAAATGTATTCGTCAAAGCTCAGAAACTGTTGGTTTTTATAAAAGTGTTTTTTTTTTACTTTTAATAGTGCTACAACTTTTCAATGATAAGTTATTTCGTATTTCAAAAGGTTACATGGATATGATCGTAATTAGAGATATCCGCTTATATAAAGTACCCTCTAAGTCATTTTTACGGAAAAATAAGAGTTACAATTTTGTTTGTAATGTTAAACAGTGCCTTGATACAAATTTTAATCAAAATCGTTTGAGCCTATCTTGAAGAAATCGATTTTATCTCTTTTTGCCCTTCAGTAAACTACCCTTAAATTTAGAATTGGGTATATAATTCCGTAAACACGTGAGTGGAACTTCATTAAAATCCTAAATACAAAGTTTTAGCTCGATAGGTAAAACAATTTCGGCTCTAGGCAAAGAAACAGACACACAGAAAGACACAAGCAGACGGCATCGTGGAAACTAACTACTATTTCGGATTCAGGAGGTCATGGAACGTAAATATCCATCAAAAGCTCGAATTCGATTTTTTTTTGACAATCACAATACTTTATATACCTGAGGAGTCGCAAGAAAGTACAAAGTAATTTAAAATAGTTACGGTCCTTCATTAATATTATTTTGAATTAATTGTCTGAATATATTTTTCGAGCATATTTGTATTGATAATACAATATGATTTATTTTTATTTATTAATATTTTATTATTATTATCATTTTATTTACTATTTATTCATTAATATATGCAATCCCGTACTATTACAATATAATTGTCAAATGGCTGCAATAATATATGCCAATTACCGAGTCGTGGGTGGCTGCGTTGTCTGATGGCTGTGATCTTATATAATCACATATTTATAAGCTGATGACTTCCGCACGTCCATCATAGACTCTGCCTTAAACTATGAGTGAAGAGTGAAGAATGACCATGAGCACGGGACGAATCCTGGATAGATGAGTGGTAAGAGCATTGGCGTACTAAGTCGAAGGTCCCGGGTTCGATTCCCATGTCCAGGTGTCATTTTTCAATTTTCAGAGTATGATATCTAAATGGTGTTATCCTCACTAAAATGCATAAATGATAGCTTCAGCTATTTATTCATTACAATATGATTTGCCGTCACATAATTTTGGGAGGACTGAAAACCTATTGTCTGACACCTTAGCTCAGTCGGTTGCGTGTCTGTCTACTGAGCTTAAGGTCCTGGTTTCATTTCCCGGTATGGCCAAAATATTGATCATTGCTGAAATGTGAGTTTCCCCTTACAAAGTGATTAATTAACGGCCGGGGGCTGGATGTTGTGTCTGTTTTATATTTAAGTTAGTTTATAAGTCGTATGCTGATATAATATGACGGTTTAGAAAGTGAACGTTGGTTAAATATCTCAAATAAATTAAATTATAGTATATTAACCTTGATGAATAAAAATATATTGCGCACCAAAAAGTGTGTTGACAGATATATTATAGGCCTACACCTATGTTTTCAAAATAAGTTAAAAAAAGTTATTCTTGAGGGATACAAAATTAAATGTTTTTGATATAAATATATTTGTTAACTAGACCCTTCCCCCCCGAATTATTATTTTCAACATACATATTGAAGAATCATCATAGACTCTACCATAAAATATGAGTGACTATCGACATTTTTATGAGGAATATATTAAATTTTCAAAATAAAATATAGCCTATGTTACTCGCTGATAATGTATCTTTATATTGGTGAAAGAATTTTTAAAATCGGTCCACTAGTGTTTGAGTTTATCCATTACAAACAAAAAAAAACAAAAAAACAAATCTTTCCTCTTGATAATATTAGTGTAGATTAATTATTCACTTCTCCCTCGGAACTAATTAATCAGGATTTTTCTTAATCAGAACTAAACTTGTTTAAAAAAATGTATTATTGTAATATAGACAGCAAAAACGAATGAAATACATCCACGTGAACTTATAATAAAATAACTTAGTACTAAAAGTTCAACAGGTTCAGTGGGTCATGAAACTTCAATATCCATCAACATCGCGAATTCAAGTTAGATACCCGACAACATCGATACACTATAGTGACCTTAAGTCTCGGCTGCCTCAAGTGAATAGCTCCCACATGCCAGAGTCATTGAAAAAGAGCTTAACTCCCTGTTGATGTCATTCTGAGATCATTGAGCCTATGTTGCAAACCTACCCATTTTTCCTAATTTGGTATTTTGGTTCGAATCCCTGAGAAAGTGGGTTAAATGATACTAGCTCAACAGGTTCAATACCATCCAGTTCACTCCCAATTTAACTACTTTTTTTTATCGTGCAACAATTTTGTAAGTGACACACTGTATAGTAAAAAAAAATTACATAACTCTTATCTGCTGCATGTGCAATCCGTTTACAGTGAAAGCTTACAGTCTTTCCTTGACTGGCTCTACTAAAATAGCTGCACCATAGTGAAAACAAGCAAAGTACTTAGCTTTACATTTTAAGAATAAACAAGGTGTTTAATAAATACATATTAACTTCCCTGTAGTTTATATTCTCGGTAATTTGACCTATCTCCCTACTCACCCCAATTAGTTGCGATATAAGTTTTAGTGTGCCTTTAAAGAAACCTTTTTAAACGTATATAAATATTCACATTTAAAATACCAAATATTTCTAAATTTCATAAATCTGCAGTCCAAAGACTTCGCTAAATCACTAGTCTACCTACTGAGCTAAGGGTCCCTTATTCGATTCCAGGCATGTAAGAAAGATTCATCATTAGTGAAATTGAAGTTCTCCCTGACACAGTGATGATTTAACGGTGGGGGAGGCTATGGGTTATGTATGTTCTAGATTTATATTTGTACATAAGTCGTGCACGTTAAATACCTAAAATGATACATTTTTTTAGCGTATGCCATTACTGATCGGGAGAGACACGTTATCCAGTTTGGTCGCCTGTATGTACCATGACACACTTATGAAGGTTGTGTACACGTATCTGCAATGAGATGATATTACATATGGAGGTGTGGGATAGTGGAAGTCTTAAACCTAACTTAAGCCTAATTTACGAACCCCTGGCGACCATTGGGATGATTCCCCTTAAGAGAAAAATACCCAAGGTACCAGCCGGGAATCAAACCCTCGCCCCTGGGTTTGTATTATTATTAGCACCACATCTTACTACCCGTTCGGGTTATACGCACTTACGCTAATGGCTAATGTGTAATGGTAGGGTGATTGTGAGATGAAATGTAGGACAGTTTAACGTGGGATCCGAACCACGGTGGAGACCTGGAATTCTACACATTCACAAGTTGTGATTAATATACGTCTTGTCAGAAGTGAAGGAAGGGTTTGGCAATCAAACTGGGTTTGTAGTTAGGTGCATTGATACCTGCCAACTGACACTATGGGGTCGGATGAATTTCTTGGTTAGATCATCCGTTAGATCTTATAATTGCAATGCACTTTGAACAGCCTAATAAAGTCCCCAGCCGGGCTTTGAGTCAGAAACCCAGACAGTGTTGGGATAACCGTGTAGGGAACATGAGATTATTTAAAAAAAAATTTTAAAGCATAACATTTTTTCAGCCAAAATAAATACAGCACATTGTGTAGACACATAGAGTTTAATTATATTCACGTGGTGGTATCAACATTTTATGAATATCTGTCAAGGGTGTCCTGGAATTTAATGATAAATTTTTATCTTCATTTAAAAAGTGTATCCTCTCATCTAATGCCGCTATGCTGATGAGAGATATTTAAACATCGTTTACAACACCACCCGAATAAGATTAAATTCCATGTTTCTACTGAGAGCAATATTTTATTTATTTTGGCAAAGTAAATAAAAGTTTTGTTATAAAAACTTCAAAAAACATTGCCCCTTTTCTAGAGTCCCTTGCACTCCCCCCTTAACGCTTTTAGTTACTGTATGGCTAGATATTTATTTTCCGGGAGGATCGGTCTTATGAAAGTGATCCGTAATCCACCCAGCGTGTGAGATCGGCTTGCGGTATATCCTACCGGAGGAATGTCTCCTCGGTCCCGGCACAGGTTTATCTGATTACCAAATCCTTCCTTCACCTCTGACAAGACGTATATTAATCACAACTTTTGAATGTGAGGAATGCCATGTCTCCGCCATGGTTCGGATCCCACCTTAAACTGCAGGTCCTCCATTTCATCTCGCAATTACCCTACCAATACACATTAACGTAAGTGCGTATAACCCTATCGGGTAGTAAGACACGGTGCTAATAATAATAATAATAAGTCTCCTGTACAATCTACAGCATACGAACCCGCCACGCTTAGCGGAATTCGATGACTGTATACAGAGGCAAGAATACACCATATACAAAGTCGATGGATTTTTACCACGTCTTACTTAACCTCTCCGGTTATACGTATTTTTTTTAATCACGCCAATGGTATATAGATGAAAAATATTGAGCATAAAGGAAATGTACTAGCAGTGGGTTGTGGAAAACACAGGAAGAAAATACTCTCAGTTTACCCGGCCGAGATTCAAACCCCAACCTCCCCATCACCAACAAATCAGACTATACGAGCCTGACATTTATTCCACGTGCCCATATCTACCAATCATAATCTATGTTACACGTACCAACATTATGTTGAGGGCACTCTCTTGTTTACAACTACGTATCTGCTCAGTTAGTTAAATTTAACAGTGGAGGTTATAGGCATGCTGGTGACCTGGTGGTCTAGGGCTAAGGTGTCAGACTTCTATGCTGGCGGCCGGGGTTCAATCCCAGGTCCCGGCAAAGATTTATCTGATTACCAAACCCTTCCTTCACCTCTGACAAGACTTCTTGTGAACGTGAGGAATGCCAGGCCTCCACCGTGGTTCGGATTCCACGTTAAACTGTAGGTCCTCCATTTCCTTTCCACAATCACCCTACCATTATCATTAGCGTAAGTGCGTATAACCCGAACGGGTAGTAAGACGCGGTGCTAATAATAATAAAATATAGGCATGCTAAATTATTTTGACAAATTGTCAAGTGTTTTTTATGACTATCACTTATTTCATCGAATTTTTTATTTACGCTCGACCCAAACATAAATTAAAGTTGTCAAAAACATGATTCATTTCACAGTTTGCAAAGCTATGAAATGTGCGACTGCTCCATGCGCCTTTGTTTTAGTTGTTCGTTTAACACAAAAGTTACTGAGGACTAATCTCTTTTTTTAAGCATCTCGTCTTACTAACCGTTCGGGTTACTCACTTATGTACAGTACTAGTTACGCTTGCGGTTTTTGGGATTAGGAAAGCTATATTTATATGAAGCGTATCAACATTTGCATGGAAGGAGGCTGGAAAACCACCCCCGGTACACCCGACCTATATTCGAACCTCATATGCGAAACTGGCCCATTCCATTCTAGTTTAGGTAGATGTTATCCTGTATTTAATGTAGCACCGCACTTGAGACGTACTCAGTCTGACTATTAAACTGAAACTAGGAAACATAAATGGGGCCACTAACTATAGTAGTATTTTAGTAGAAACTAGCAGAATCACCCGGCTTTACACGAAGTAGCTGCTCAATTTATTGCGTGGCTACCCCGGGCAACGATATCCTTTGCTTCAAATAGACATGGAAAAAAACTCGTCGTTTTATTTCTTCCATCTTTAAATAAATATGCACATGTTTGTGCACAAGGGCTTCTAGTTCTAAAGTTTCAAAACTGTGCGTGCTGTGGATATCGCACAGGTATCATTCATGACATAATCACTCTTCATTTTATTTATAGTGAAATAAACTCCTAAGAAATAACAAAATATTTTTTGCAGCAAAATTAGTAGCATTCGACTATATTAATAATTGTTATTATCTAACAGAAGTGACAGCTGCAGATATAATAACATGACGTATGGATACGGGATAGTATTTAGTAGCGTCTCTAGCTATGATAAGGTTATTCTTATAAAAATAGAAAAGGTGTTGAACTAATATAGTAAGCCCCGGTAAACAAAATAGCATTTTATTGTACACAATTTTGAATAAGAAAATGGACAAGGTATTGGCCACATTGATTGCACACAAATTTTACCCAGAGTGTGTTTACATGGCATATATGATAGCATAAAATATTTTAACACCATGGATTATTTCACGGTCATGGATGGCTATTTCCCTCTCTTTTTTTTTGTGCTTAAATGTTCATTGAATATTTTTTTAATAGTATTTACTATAATTATTTATCTAATAGTACTTAAAGTAATGAATATAGATTAAGGATTATTTTCACATTTAGTTTTTAATTTTTTTATAGTTAAGAAATAAAAACTTCTATATTTCGGATTAATTTTCCTATGATATTAATTTATTTTAGCTATGATCAAGTATTTGGTTGATAATATATGTTATGCATAATATAATCATTTATTTAAAAAGTAATAGTCTAGAAGACAGTGTTATCTATGTCTATAACTTCATGATTCCACTATGACGCAGCGTACAAGAAAGGGCCATAGTGCATTACCAGTCGAGGTACGACTGCTGTATTTTAGGGTGAACGGAGTGTTAATTTATATACATAAATACGTTGTGCAAAGAAAATCTTGTGCCATCTGGGACGTTCGCACTACACAATCTGATGGCAACAACATTCGGTAGCCGTATGGTCTAAGCCCTCAGGCGTCACTCTCGCAATAGACTGGACTTATTCTGATGATGGAAAGATCGTGATTCGATTCTCGGTCAGGTGTATTGAAGTTTTTTTTCCATAAATAGTTTCCAACTCTACCTTAAAGCAAATGCGGGTACAAACACTCTACATTCAACCGAACTCATTACTAACAAAATATCGTAATTAATCAATTTGCGTATAACTTAAACGAGAAATAAGACACATCACTAAAAGTAAGACTAAAAAAAATGTGTACAATAGTTAATATTCTCATGTACTGGCTTCAAAGTGTAAGTGTAGGGGCACGCGAGTTAAGGGCAGTGTTTTGTCAATTTTTATAGCCAAACTTTGTTTGGCCGAAATAAATAAGATATTGCTTCAGTATAAATATATAATTTAATTCTCTTCCCAAAGTTATATCAACAATATTTGAATATCTGTTATGGGTAGAGCTAGAAAATGCTTTATAAAAAGGCATTTATGACAAAATAAAACTAAAAAATATGCCCTTTAAAACAAAAATAATATAAAAAATGTAATCCATTTGTTTGACTGTTTTCTGTGTCAACAGAAATTCTTAATTTTACTAGCCAATTTTACTAACTTTACCCATAAAACCAACACAAAGAATAACCAAGAAAAACCACTTAATTTTTTTACAGTTTCTTTAAACTAAAAATTTACTGCCCCAAAACATGTCTTATACGAGATAAAAAAAACTCTTGAAATACAATTTAACTTTTTACAGTTTCTGTGTATAGCTTAAAGTCTATAAACAAAATTACGTCGTACCTATAGAAGAAAACAGGGGTGGGGTGCGTTTACGTATGTTCTAAACACAAGCACTCCCCCCCCTCTTTTTTTCTGTGTTTATTTTAGGAAAAATCATACACAAATGTTCTTTATATTTAAAATACCAAAATATGCAAAATAATGACAAAAAATAACAAAAAAATGCCTTAAAATTACACAAAAACATAAAAATAATCCATATCACATAAAAACCCGGAAATATGCTAAAATATGTCCTAACACAGATACATAAATCAGCTTAGATTCTTATGAAACACCTTTGTATACACTTGAACAATATTCTAGGTTTGCAAAAAAACAAAAACCTAGCCCTAATTATGAGCATAGCGGCAACGAAGAGAAAAAGTTGTGATTAAATCTCAGGACACCCTTGACAGATATTCAAGAACTGTTGATATCACCATGTGAAGAAAATTAAACTCTAGGTCTCTACTGGAGAATTATTTGATTTATTTTGACAAAAAAAAATTGATCTAAAAACTGCAAAACAAAAATACTGCCTTTAGTTCGTAATCCCTACACTACTACCTTAATAAGAGTGTGATCGTATCCAATGGAATCTTGGAGAGGGCAATTAACGTGGGAGGAGGGGAATGAAGATCTTGTGGACGGGGCGCGGTCCCTTCACGTCGCCTCTACTCATCTGGTCCACTTGACACGACACACGGCTTCATTAGTCTCCATTACTTGTCTGGGACTTGTTCATTTGGCTACTATCACTCGGCTTAAATAAGGAGATTTACTTGGACGGTTTGTTTTTTATACGATAAATTATACTTTCAATGAGGTTTGCTGGACTCATTAACAGAATATCAAATTACAAATTTGTAATGACTGATGAAACCCAAATAACCTTTGCATGTTTCTCAAGAAGCGTCCATAAAATCAATTAAATTTAACTGAAAAGGAAAAGATAGCACCAAGCCCCTCGAATTATCTATTCTTAAGGCACATTTATCACAAAGCTTGGACACAATTTGTTGAATTATTATGACTTTTGACAAGATAATACCAGTATTTTAGACTGATGGGAAAATTATTTCAGAGATTTACTGAATCTGAATGATAGGGAACATATGGAAAAATAGAAAGACATTCGGCTAAAAACGAGGTTCCAGAACCTACTAACGATTAAGATGAATTAACCATAGGGAAATTAAAAAATTACAATTATTATTATTGATTCAATTTTGGCAGCGTTAATAAAAATGTGTGCTTATGAATAGTACTCAACCCGAAGGTTGGTTGGATCCTCAACAGTTCCGCCATCAGTTGTAAAGCCTAGGCAGCACTGAGGAGGCGTACTAGGGAAATGAGTGAGGTATTTTCCCGTTGCTTGCCTCACTGATACAGAAGGTACTATTGCACATCAGTCTGCCAAGCCCACCAAATTACCCTACAAGCGACACCTTCACTTCATCCATCAAAGGGACTGTGGTTGTATAGTGGAATGTTATTACTAGTATCGTTCATAACTCTTGCCACTTTCATATTTGTCAGGGACATAAGTGAGATTGAGACAGATCAATTAAAGTAGCAACTCGCTCTAGGCCATATCAGAATATACAGAGTATTGTAAACATTGTATCTCAGTAGAAATGGATCTGGGCATTTTTTTAAAGGGTGGATGGCCAAATACGGAAGAAAGGTCGTATTTGATAAGCTCAACGAAAGTATCTGTTTAATATATAATAACAAGTAGTCCCTCCCAATTGGATGGAAAGAGTCGATTATTGCGGCGCCTATTTTATAAAGGGGAGACAAAACAGATTGTAGTAATAACATGGGTATTTCATTGCTTCCAACTGCTTACAAAGTCTTTTCAAATATATTTCTGTCTAGACTTACTCCATATGCAGATTAATTTATTTTGTAATCAATTTAGAAAAACTAGGTTAGCACTTGATGGGATTTTAATAATAAGACAAACCCCTGAGCAAAATTTGGAATACAATGGAACTGATCATCAATTGCTTGTAGATCTAATAAAAAACCTTATGGTTCCATCAAAAGGAAATAATTTATCAATATTTTAGTTGAATTTGGAATGGTCAAAAATTGGTTTCGCTTACTAAAATAAGTTTGAAGGAAATTCTGCGTACCATGCGTGTAGGTAATAAAGTAATAGGCCTAGATACATTTTAAATTAACACTGATCTTAAACCAGAAACCGATTTATTCCCTGCATGGTTATCCCGGGAAACTATTATTTTTCTTCGGACAGAAAAAAAAATCTTCATTTTATTTCTTCTAGACCCGTTTTTAGTAAAAAAATTTAAAAAATTAATAAAAAAAATTAGAATTCTAGCTTCCGGGTACACATAATTTTTGTGTACAGAGGCTACTAATTTTAAAATTTCAGCCCTCTACGTGTGATAGATATCGCGCAATGCTCGTGACAGACACTCTCTTCAATTTATTAATATAGATACATTTGTTAAATGTAGCCTTCCCAATTCTATGATGTACCCTTGATTTATTCTGAATTTGTAGCTAACTTATCATGCTTGAATTCCATTATGGTGTAGCATTTAAGATAACAGGGCCATAATATAGTCACTCAAGTAAGACTGACATATTTCATGGTAAATAAAGTGTGGAGTAAAAAAAAATCGTATTTTTTATCAAAAACTTTAAAAGAAATACATTTTTGCGATAATCATGTCGAATGAGACGACCGAAAATGTTATGCAAACCAGTGCATTAAATGTTGCATCTTCCATAGCATATATGTTCTTATTTTTTCTATCAATTTTCTTGGCAGGGTCGATAATTCCACCATAGCTGTGAAGATTCCACGTCAAGCACATCTGTTCATATTTTTTAAACAAACTTCTATGAGCCTGTGTGTTTAAAGACGTTCTTCAGCGGGGAAGCTTTATTTCCACAATTAATGTGATTGGAAATTGATTAAAAATTGATTTTATAACCTGGCAATTTCCAGTAAAACATGATACTAATAATTTATAAGTTAACTTTGAATTACATCACCCTAAATATTTAATATAGTAAATAAAATACGACAGAGACTAAATGTTTTAATATAAAACGGAATCATCAGTATTTTCTTTAATTGAACTGCTATCTATTTATTTTTTACACTTAAAGGAAGTTATAATACAAAAAAATGCTTCAAAGTCGATTTCCTTTATTCGAGTATAACTGTCTCAAGAACATTTGAAAATGGACGCTGTCGCTTAAGCTTTAAATGGCCCGATACTCCGGTATCTTGTAAGAAAACACCTTCTCCAGGGACTGTGTTTTGAAAACATATTTCATTTTGTGTGACCTGATACACCCTCTCACTTTTAAGCACGCCCACATAAAATGTATAGACCGCACCTAATTCTCCACATCAATGAAGCATGAGCTATTGAAGATACATTAAAAAACCATATAAGGTCGTAAAGTGTCAGAAAAAAATCATATGAAATAAATGGGACAGATTTTTTTAGCTCTTTTACCTAAAAATTAGATATTACTTCACTCTCGTGAGAAGTGTGAAACGAAATAATAAACATTGTTGCAGAGCCATAATTGAAAAAAAGATAATCAGAATTATACCAAAGAGTATAAATTAAATAATATACACTTTTACAGAAATATATTGAGAAAAGAGGACCATCTCTGTCCATCAAAGAGCATAGCAATCAAATTTTCATTTCCCAGACACATAAAATTAAAAAACTGTATTTATTCGTTATAGCTCAGAAACTAGTGGGTCTATAAAAATAAATATTTCAAGTAGAAGTGTTTTATTTTTAGTATTACTGCATTTTTATAATATTAAGTTGTTTACAATCTTAAATATTTGCGAAAATATCAAAATAGGAAATTTTCACTTATGTAGAGTACCCTCAAAGTCATTCTCATGGGATGGTGAGAATTTTTAAATTAGTTTGTAATGGTAAACAGTGACTAAATAGGAAATTTAACCAAAATTGTTAGAGCCAATCTGGAGAAAATTGATTTTTTTTTCTATTTTTTCCCTTTAGTAAATTATCATCAATTTTTCAGGTTGGATGTTTAATTCCAAAACCTTCTCGGATAAATCTTATAAAAACCCTAAATAACCGATCGGTGAAATTGTTTCAACTCTAAGCTGATATACAGAGAGATGGCAACAATAAAACCACTTTTGCTGTTTCAAGGGGTCATGAAACGTCGACATTTATCAACATCTAGAGTTTGATTTTTTTGACGATCATAATATTTATTTCTCTCTCTCTCTCTCTCTCTCTATATATATATATATATACACGCGCGCGCGCGTGTATGTATGTTCAGTCCCTTTTTCTCTAAGATCTCCCAACCATTTGTTTTATTATTACTTTGTTTTATTTGTGATAAAATAGATCTGTGTACTTTAATTATTTTATGTATTGGCTTACTCTAGGAAGAAAAAAATCCTTATGCTATCTTGAATGAGATGTTGTAGTAGCTGTAGATAAATAAACATTAATTAATTAATATTTAACAAAATGAGACCAAATGCGTATTTTTAATGTATGTATCGCATTCGTGTAAAACAATAGCAAAAATGTCACACACATTAAATGGACGTGCCTTTTTGCTGGTTTGCATTGGCAATTTTATTTCCATTTCAAAGTGGTCAAAATGGAACACGTATCTCGAATTAGATAATTTTTTGATTGTCCTTTGGCAAGTATCGTAATCTATTTTCTTTATTTTGAACGACCGGGTATGTATTGAGGTAATATATATAGTGTTAGCAATAATGCCAGGCGGTAGTTAGTAGTAAAGTTCGTCTATCTATCACTCATCGAAGCCTCCATCTTTGGAACAACACTACGGAACCAAATATAAATAAGCGACGGGTTTTCAATAACTATCTTGATGTGATCTCATTTTTGAGTTGTTTGTCCTTTTTGAAATATACTGTTAAGAAAAATACTTTTCATTTTTTGCGGCGAGAGATGATATTGCTTAGTGAAAGTAAAAAGTCAGTGTCGTGTCATGGGGTGTTGTCAGGTAAATCAGAGCTTGTTAAAACTGTATCTATGATAATGTTCCTAACCACTAGGTGCCCATTTGACCAATCACACACGGGCTCTGCTTTACATACCTCACATGAGAGTGTATTTTCGTTTACATCTGGACATTGAATACTACTGAGTGATGAAAACAATTATTCACAAGTGCGTTTTCAAACCACAGTACAATTTTCTTGGTATGGGTCTTACCGGACTAATATAAAATATATTAGATTTAATTTAATGTATTCATACGTCATAACATTTAATCTGAAGCTGTCACTTTTGATGCATATTATCAGAACCTATAAAATAACACTAATTAGTAGTTAGTTATATGTTACAATTTTATTGATTTTGGTCATGGACATATATTATTACTTTAAAAGGCCCTTCTTATGAAAATTTGATTCTTTAAATATATTATCTATCCTGGCGACATGCCACGATTCACCAATGGAGAGAGTTATTATATTATATTGTTATTAGTTTTCTTATCACTGCGTCTTATAACATATTCAGGTTATATGCATATATGATAATCTAATGGGGTAGGGATGAGGAAGGAAGCATTTTAGAAGCAGTATATCCGCATTTGCGTGGTAGGATAGTGGGAAACCCTTTAAGAAAAACCACCCTCAATAGACCTGACCGGGATTCGAACCACAATCTCCCCGTTTTTAGTAGGCCAGTCCAACACGAGAATTACGTTTTAAATCATTCGGCCACCGGAGTGGGTTTAGGATCAGCTCCCCCGATATAAAACTCTTTGTTACTAAGTTATTGTTTAAGAGCGGGGTGGGTGTATTTTGGGTGTTTTTTTCCCCTCCAACACTTACTTCGAGCGAATGGGTTACATCCCATTTCCTTTCAGTTCTGTCTACCTTACCTCTAGCCCCTTAGTGAAAAATATGTAGACAGCCCAGCCGAGTAGTAAGACGCGGTGCACACACACAATAATAATAATAATAATAATAATAGCCTTTATTTATCTGTTGAATATAACATACACTATTACATTTATTGAAACACAATCTAATAAAGGAATATTCAAGTAAGCAGAAAAACATTAGCACACTCTTAGAAAGGGATTGCATACTATCACCTGAAATCAGGATCGGGTGGGGGAGTGGGATAATCCCAACAGCCACGTACTCGACGAGACTCAAACGCGCGACACCTTGAGCGTGAACATGCCCACCCACTCGCGGACCACCCAGAGCGGCGGAGGTAACCAGCGCTGAACGCGGAGTACAAAGTAAGAAAGAACAACTCTTCATCCTTTAGCTTGTGAAGTTTCGGCTTGTAACTAACTCGCTAGTGACGTGGCCATAACACCCGTCACCTTTCTCTTTCCCCACTCCTCCGAGACTGTCGGTGACACCTATAATCGACAACCCTGTGATCCTCTCCATGTCACGTTGATACCTAGAAGACTAGCCCTTGCTCTTTCTCCTCCGCGGCATCAGATGAAGATGTCAATGGTGTTGGCAGCTCAAGGTCACCTGGTTTTGTGGCCGGAGCCTTTTGGCCCCGCCCACTCCCCTGCCTGGATCCACCGCCTCTCAAATGATGGCATCGCGCGCTCCACGATAGAAACAGGGGTGGCCAATCGGCTGACGCTGTACACCAGAGATCATTGCAGTCCACCATTTTAAAATATCTAGTTTTGTGTGTCCTGTTTCCAGGAGGACATGTTTAGAGTAGCAGTTCTTGAATTAATAGAAAAGTTATATTAGGGCCTAGTTAATTCTCGTTACTCTGCTGATGAAATTAATTAATTTCTTTTAAGCTATTTAAAAAGCTAAATCAGATATTTAAAATATAGCTTTTGTATTAGAAATATGTTTTTATCAATGTCAAAAGGTTAATAATAATTAGATGTTTTAAGATATAAAGGGAAATAAAAACTTTTGTTTAGGACAAATATATGTTATGAATAATCCAAACCAATTTTAGACAAAATTAATTTAAGTTAAAATGTTACTGAACCATTATTTAATATGTATGCATTTAAATTACAGTGAACTAAATTTTGTCTTGCATAATACCTCTACATTTTATTAATAACATCAATCCTCGGTCCCGGCAAAGATTTATCTGATTGCCAAGACCCTTCATTCACCTCTGGCAGGACGTGTATTATTCAGAACTTGTAAATGTGGGGAATGCCAGGCCTCCACCGTGGTTCGAATTCCACGTTAAACTGTAGATCCTCCATTTCATCTCACAATCACCCTACCATTACACATTAACTTAAATGAGTATAGCCCGAATGGGTATTAAGACGTGATGATAATAATAATAGTAACAATAATAAACCTCAACACTTTAAATCGATTACTAAGAAGTGTTTAGAAGCACAAAAACAATGTTTCTTTGCAACATTATAATAAAATTAAACATCTAATTTTTCAGAGGCTATCTAAGAAACAATTCAACATCTTGATATTATCGTCCTGCCACATCCATCGTACAGTCCAAACTTGCACCATGTGACTTCCATCGTACAGTTCGGACTTGCACCATTTGACCTCCATCGTACAGTCCGGACTTGCACCATATGATTTACATCGTACAGTCCAAACTTGCACCATGTGATTTCCATCGTACAGTCCGGACTTGCACCATGTGACCTCCATCGTACAGTCCGGACTTTCATCATGTGATTTCCATCGTACAGTCCGGACTTGCACCATGTGACTTACATCGTACAATTCGGACTTGCACCATGTGACTTACATTGTACAGTTCGGACTTGCACCATGTGACTTCCATCGTACAGTCCGGACTTGCACCATGTGACTTCCATCGTACAGTCCGGACTTGCACCATGTGACCTCCATCGTACAGTCCGGACTTGCACCATGTGACCTCCATCGTACAGTCCGGACTTGCACCATGTGACTTCCATCGTACAGTCCGGACTTGTACCATTAGACTTCCATTGTAAATTTCGGCTTGCCCCACGTGACTTCCATATTTTTCCCAAACTTAAAAGAGGGACTCTGTATACATTACTATAGTCCCAATGAATAAATGGAAACTGCTGTGGCTCCGGGAACAATGTGTGGAATTATAATGTGACGGCTTAACCAAACTTGTTTACCGTTGGTGTAAATGTGTGGAGTTGATTGGCGAAAAGTAAACCCAGATACGTAATTACATAGTAATTATTTTCGTGTTTCGTTTATTAAAATATCACTATTCAATAATAAGTATTAAGGTTGGAGAATGCTTCAAACTTAATTAGTTTACTGCAGATTGAATTATAATATTTTATTCTACTATATTTCTTTGAGGTAATTTTATAAATATTATAATACTATACTAACGTAAGTTAACAGTTTTCAAAATATATTAAACATTATACATTATCTTTTAATCATATTAAATGTGAAAACGAGGCTCATCTGCTTAAGTTCCCATAAGATTTTAACCTCTATCATATGACTTATAATATTTATATCGCAGTTGAAACATGAGATTAATTTTAATATGATGACATTCGCGTATTGAAATAAAAAAATAAAAAAACGAATCAGTAATTCTAGTTGGGATCACGCAAAGACTGTTCTAATTCTAATGCATTTTAACAAAAACAAGGCACAGTTCTCAAGGTAGGAACCCCTAGTGAAATCTGCTATATGCTGATCACACATACAGGTGTCGGTTTCTGGTTGCCTATCTATAATCAGGTCCGGCGCTCATTTACATCAAACCCCTGAGTTTCATAACAGAGGGAAAACAAATAGATTGTTTAAAATAAATCACGGATAATTAAAACGAAATGAGTTTCGCAGAGATTAACGTTCTTTAAACCCTCTTCAGTGTTCACTCTCACAATAGACCCCTGCCGATAAAGGGGAGATCAGGGTTAGAATCCCGGTCGGATGTATTGAGGGTGGTTATTCCAAGATGGTTTTACACTCTCCAATCACTTCCTCTAGAATTTGACCTTGCTAATCCCTATCTCAATAGCGTGATTAGTATACAGAAGTACAGCCCAAACTGGTAGTAAAACGACGTATTAAAAATGTTCTTGAATATTGATCATTGAAACTGCAGTGCAGTTTGACAAAGATTTGTGACGCCGATGTTAGTTCAGCGGTATTTATAAATACTAACACAATGTTGTGTATAGCCGGGTATTACATTTGATGTCGTTTAGTTATAATTTTAATTAAAAGCAGCCCACATTTGTGGTGACCTTATACTATAAGTCATCAGTTTCACAGTATACTGGAGGACGAGGCTTCTAAACTATGCCTGGTTGCACTGGAAGGTGGTTTCCACAAGGAGTATACGCTAAAGTGTACTTATTTACTTTAAACTGTCTTCCTCATCTCTACCCCTTAAAATATCAATCCTTTAGTAAGTTTAGCGCGAAAACTAAACAATAATACATATATTGTGTCTAGAACCGTGTTTAGGATATTTATTTGCAAACCAAATGAGAAGAGACCATTGGGTAGACCTAGACGCAGATGGGAGGTTAACATTAGGGTGGATTTGATAGAGATAGGCTGTAAAGGTCAGATTCTCTCGGGGCGTCTTGCGTCTGCAACCACAGACGTGCGGTGGTGAGACACAGACGCGGAGTACAGTGTTTCCCTAGATGCGTCTCTTGGTCGCCAGTCGTGGGTAATTTTATGTGCAGTACAGATCGTTCCTCAGATATCAGAGTTTTTAAATTGTGTTTTATTTAATGTTCCGTGTAATTTTGTTATTTTGGATTAGTGTGGATAAAAAATACTTACTTGGTCGACCAACTATGTTTGAGATCTCTTTCCATGCGTTGCCCTTCACATGTTGGTCCCGGTACACTGGCGAAAATATGTCAAAAATTGATGAGTAAATTTTCATCCTCTTCTATAGAGAAACCTCGGACCATTTTCAAAACCAGCCCAATAAAACTGTGACACAGACTGAGGACCTAACCCTTGGTATTTAAATATCCCTAAATTGTAAGGACCACCTTAATTATTATCACTGTACGCTTAGACCGACTGAGACCTAAGATTTCATCGAATAGCCCGGTTCCATTAAAAAACTTTTTTTTAAAGTATTTGTTGCGAACAACTTTTATTTAATTGCTGTGTCGGCAAGAAATTATGACAAAACTAAATATAACTCTACTAAAACACACGCTTGCTTGGTGGGCAGTGAGGACGCAGACGCAATGTAGAGACGCTGGACGCGCACTTGGTCGCCAGTCGCAGTCGCCTTGAAGGAACTGGCCACATAACAAACCATGGAAACTAGTCCAGTCGCAGACGCAATGTAGAGACGCTGGACGCGCACTTGGTCGCCAGTCGCAGTCGCCTTGAAGGAACTGGCCACATAACAAACTATGGAAACCAGTCCAGTCGCAGACGCGAGACGCACCGAGGAAATCGTACCTTAATGGGGTGGTCTTGATATAACTAGCTTAAGATAGGGATAAGGTGCAATGAAGGGGACTGGATAAGACCAGATCAAGATAGGGATAGGATGTAATGAGGTGGACTGGATAGAACCAGCTCAAGATATAAATAGGGTGCAATGAAGTGTACTGGGTAGAACTAGATCAAGATATAAATAGGGTGTAATGAGATGGACTGGATAGAACTAGAACAAGACAAAGATAGGGTGTAAAGAAGTGGACTGGATAGACCCAGTTCAAGATAGGGTTAGGTGGTGTGCTTTTGTAAGTATGACAATTATATTTCAAGTTACTAATGCCATAGAGTAAATAAGTATTGTGTTCTTAATAGAGTTTTCCAATAGTCTATACGTCTTTGTACAAGGGTCCAGGTTTAGATTGTCAGCAGAGATGAAGAAAACATAGAGCTTTAAATTTGGTCTAGACACCTTTTTAAAAAGTGTTAACTTAACTAATTGGTTGATGTGTGTAGCCTATAATTAGGATAGGATGAGTAATTTAATGATCAGTGTGTTCATTAAACCACAAATAAAGTGGGTTTTTTTTCTTCAAATTAGCTCACAACCCCTTCAGCTTACCTACGGTAAAAAGGGTGAATATCACCGTAGTTCCTTATAATTAGGTGCCCTTCTTAATGGATGGACAGAGGTAAATCATTCATAGCTTCAGTCCAACTATCATAGAAACGACCTTTTATGAAATATGAAAGTATTAGTTTATGTCAACATAGATAACAGTTTACTATATTCTTAATGTCATTTTATAGGTTTTGATACTGTCCATCAAAAGTGATAGCTAAAGATCACATGAATTGATGTACGAATACGTTAATTTAAATCTAGTAACTTTTCTAGCTGTCAGATAAGACTCTTCCTATGAAGATTGAACTGTAGTAATGGCATGATAGTATACAGTTTCGGTCACAAACTTGGCTTTATTTTCAGTCTAGGTCTCACAACATAGGACCAGCACTGTACGATTTAAAAAAAATAACTCTTCAAAACGGCTCCTGAAAATCAACGCAATAATGACAACTACTTCTACAAGAAGAAGAAAAACACACGCAAGGCTATCATTAAGGAACCGTTTTCAAAGCACCACTAGATCAAAATTAAGTAATCAGATCCTTTTCACAGTCTGGTTTGGACGAATTAGAACGATTTTTAAGTTGTGGTTGGGTTTTTACAATATAATTATTATGTTGAGTATTATACGGGTGATGTCGGTATAAGTATACCCCAAATTTCTTACGAATCGAAATATATGATAGCTAAAAAAATGTTAATATATCTAGTTTAACAAGTAATGCTATCTGAAACTGTCATTTTTGATAGAGATATAATCAATACTTAAAAAAACACTAATGACATATTAAAATATTATCAATGATGACAAAGAAGTTTGTATTATCTAAATTTTATTCCGACAAAGACTATACTATATTGCCTAGTGAGATTTTATTATGGATAAGTAATTTTTTACAATCATTACTATTTTCAGCCCGTGACCTCGGTCAGTTTTTTATTCAAGCCATATATTTTCCACTACCGAGTTGTTAGGCCTGTCGTAGCTTCATATGCCTTATAGTCTAACTTAAGACCAGGACAGGCACAACATCCAGTCCACGACCGTTAATTTATCAATGTAGAAAGATAAATCCTTATTTTCATCTATAATGCATTTTTTGGTCATTCCGGGAATAGAGCCCGGGACCCTTAGCTGAATAGACAGACACGCTATCGACTAATCTACGGTGTCTGCCAGATAAAGAAATAATGAATTAACTTCAATTTATTTTTCTTGTTTATAAGAAACAATCAAATAACCCAGAGAGGTATTTTTCCACAGTTTTAATCCCACAAGACATAGCTTAGGTAATTTTTACCCTTCAAACAAATAATTAAGCATTTTATCCCTTATTAGTTGGCAAACATAGTAAGGATTATTGTAGGAATACACGTGTAAATATTCATTCAGATTTTTTGCAGTCAAAATTAATATATTTCCAACTATATTATAGATATGATTTTGTAGATGTTTATATTATCTCAATCGTGAGTTTTAGATCAAATCACTTGACGTATGAATATAGAAAAATATTTATTTCCTCCTCTAACTGACAAAAAAGTATCTTCCTATATAAAAAAAAGTTTATTCTGATTTTGGTAGTAAGAACAGTATTTGATAGTTACTAAAGTTACTAAAACAATTTTAATATATTCAAACATAAAGTCATGTTATTGACAGCTGTCAATTTTTATATATATTATCAATACCTAAAAATAACATAAGTAATATGTTAAAATGTTATCAATGTTGGGTGCCAATAAATATGTTTGCATTTTATAAACTGTTCTTCCAAACAAAATCAGGGTATGAATAATAATTTGTTGTGTTCAGTTAGAAATCGTTAGACCATTTGTTTACTGTAGACCATCCACGTGGCTATGAGGGATTAACTGCAGGTCTATAGGAGAGTGGTTCGATTGCAGGCGGTGCAATAAGTAATGTTTTTGTATAGCTTTTACATTTAAATAAATAGTCTATTTAACGGTGTGGTATAGAGGTAAGTTGGCTAGTTTTAGACTAAGTTTTACCACACGGGCGTAAAGAGAGGAATGGTGATACAGAGGGATAAGCCGCAAGTGAAACATCCCTCCAAATACCACCTGCCAATATTCAAATCTCGACCTCTACTTCAATCCACTCAATTGAAAGCTCCACAGCTTATACCACGTGACCATCGGTGTGATTTAAAATAATTTAATATATCAAATTTACCCGCCTCGGTGGCGTAGTTGGCTAACGCGCTTGTCGTGTTGAGCTCGACTGCTGAGGATGGGGAGATCGAGGTTCAAATCTCAGTCGGGTGAACTGGGGTGGTTTTTCCTAAATGGTTTTCCACTCTCCCTCCACGCAAATGCGGGTTCACTTCCTCTAATTAAACCTTCCTAATATATTAGAGTAATTAGTACTTAAAGCGTATAACCCGAACGGGTAGTAAGACGCGGTGCTAAATATAAATATAAATAATAAATATAATATATCAAATTTAATTATTTGTTTCGTATAATTTGACGTTTGCACATATATATATATATATCAAATAAATGTTGAAAATTAAAATCGGGTTACTAAAGATCGAGTCCTGGACCTTTGGATCAATGCACCAATGCTTTTATTAAGGTTCTATCTAACAATCCAAATGCTATTATCAATGTTCTATCTAACAATCCAAATGTTCTTATAAATGTTCTAGCTAACAATCCAAATGTTCTTATCAATGTTCTATCTGGCAATACAAATTATCTTTCCATGTTCTATCCGACAATCCAAATGTCATTATAAATGTTATATCTAACAATCCAAATGTTCTTATCAATGTTCTATCTAACAATCCAAATGTTCTTATAAATGTTCTATCTGGCAATACAAATTATCTTTCCATGTTCTATCTGACAATCCAAATGTCATTATAAATGTTATATCTAACAATCCAAATGTTCTTATCAATGTTCTATCTAAGAATCCAAATGTTCTTATAAATGTTCTATCTGGCAATACAAATTATCTTTCCATGTTCTATCTGACAATCCAAATGTCACTATAAATGTTATATTATCTAACAATCCAAATGTTCTTATCAATGTTCTATCTGGCAATACAAATGATCTTATCGATGTTCTATCCAACAGTCCAAATGTCACTATCAATATAAAGATTTTATTTATATTAATTGCGTACAAACTTCATCATCAATAAAAAAAAGTCACCCGTGAAAAAATACTGTAAAAATGCATGTAAAAATTTCCTTTGAAGGTCATAAGACAATGTTTGAACCCAAATTATGTGATATAGGAAAATGAGTTTTAAAATAAAAGTTTGCACGAGCACAAAATTTTGTTCGCGGCTGCTCTGGTGCATAGTTCTATATTATATGATGTCCTGGATTGTTTGTTTGTAAGTTATGTGCGACCTTGTCTTTAGAAGCTTAAAAGTTAAATACCACCAAATAAAATATTATGTTCCTTAGAAACAAAAAGTAATCTATCCTTGCCCAACTAGTGATCAAATGACTAAATAATGGAGTATCCCTCTTAACGAGAAATGTTCGTGTCAGAGGGGAGATTGAGAGACAACTTGTTCTCAAGTTCTTCACCCATCTACTGATAAACAGGGCCATTAAACGTGTACACATTCCTCTTGCAGGGTTTAGCTGTCATCAGTTCAAATCCCGGAAGAGGAAAGAAAGTAGGATTCAGATCCGCTTCTATTTTTCATAAGAGATGGCAGATTAAAGATAAGTTTGAGAAGAATATAGAGACATATCATTTTTGCATTGTATATTTTTAATTTTTATTTATTTGAGGTATTTAACGTGCACTTTTTGAACATACTCATTATACCAGCACACGATACCTTCTATGCGCGAGCAGGAAAGGGCCTACCAATTTTGCCGGGAAAGGTATTTTCACATACCTTCCAGGGTTATTTTACAAGCCACAATCGACATGGGACAGATGGCTTTACTTTCCTTCCGAAGTAAGTTGTTCTACGGATTTTTATCGCTCAAGAAAAATCCGTTTATCCTGACTGGGTTTGAACCCATGATCATCGGGCCCTGAGACGAGTACTTTGCCCCCACCGAGGTCGGCAACTGTGACTTATTATCCGATTGGGTTATCAACATTTGACAACATTGACGAGTAGAGATGAGTACCGTAGAATTAAAGGAAATTAACTTGCATTTGCTTGGAGTGAGAGTGGAAAACTTATTAGGAAAAAAACCTCAGTACACCAAACTGGTATTGAAATCCTGACCTTATTATCAATCTAATGCGAGAGAAAACTCTCGAATCAGTGTTTTTCAATCTTTTTTCGATTCGATTCAATTAACCCCCATTCGTAAATTTTATTTAAATTACCCCAGAAGTTTAATTTTTCTGAATAAATATATAATTTTAAACTATTCTCCTTAATAGCACATTTTTAACGATGCGTCTTACTACCTGTTCGGGTTATACGCTTATGTAATAATTACTCTAATGGTTTTAGGGATTATTAGGATTATATTTAAAGGAAGTGTACCCGAATTTGCGTGGAGGGAGAGTGTAAAACCATTTTGGAAACACCACCCTCAGTATACTCCAAGATTCAAACCTTAATCTCCCCGTCATCGGCAGTCTAGTCTACTGCGAGAGTAGCGCCTCAAACCATGCGGCCACCAAAACGTGCATTAAACGTATTTTTATTATAAACTAATTGCTTTACTTAGTAAGTAGGTGTGTTATTTTAACCAAAACAATTCATTAAGCATTAAGTATTTCACATTCACAATCAATACTGGTACAAATAAAAAAATCAACCCTTTTAGAAATATCATATGTGTCACTTGTATAAAATTTATTTGCAGCTGGTGACCTGGCGGTCTAGGGGTAAGGTGTCAGACTTCTATGCTGGCAGCCGGGGTTCAATCCTCGGTCCCGACAAAGATTTATTTGATTACCAAACCCTTCCTTCACCTCTGACAAGACATCTTGTGAATGTGTATCTTGTGAATGTGAGGAATGCCAGGTCTCCACCGTGGTTCGGATTCCACGTTAAACTGTAGGACCTTCATTTCATCTCACAATCATCCTACCATTACACAATAGCGTAAGTGCGTACAACCCGAACGGGTAGTAAGACACGGTGCTAATAATAATAATAATAATAATATTTGCAGCTTAGGCATGAAAATGAAATAGAAAACGTTAGTGGGATTACATTATTATTTGGATAAAAATAACAACTACATAACCTTATTAGTGTCTTGGGCTTGTTGCCAAGCACACAGATTTTTTATATATTAGGTTCAAATTAGGTTAACTTGTAGTAAAAATAAAGGCTGCCGATATTAAATTATGTTCGCGTAACCCTAGGGAATGGAAAGTCTATGGGTGGCACGCCGAGATGTACAAATAAACATTGAATAAAACTTTTCCCGACGTGGTATAATTTTTTGATGGCAATAATATTTAAGACAGTTATGTAATAATTTAATATAGTATTTCCCCTTTGTATTTTTCAATATAATTACTACATTGCCCGTCTGAGCTATATCATTTATAACTTAGTAGTGGTAAGATTAGCCAGTACTATTGTACCACTGCCCAAGGGATGCTCGAATGTACTGATCGTACATCCTTTCCGTGGAAGCTCTTACCGAGATGAAATGTGAGGATAATGATAGTGGATGTGAGAGTGTGGAACCAGTGGAAACACTTAAACCTAACTTAAGCCTAACTAAACCAACCCTGATAACCTTTGGAGTAATTCCCCTTTCCTTAAAAAAAATACCCAAAGAACCAGCCGGGAATCGAAACAGGGACCCTTAGACTCGTAGCCAGTTGCAATGACCACTGCACCGGTTTACAAAACAATAATGGCGTATACATCATTTAAAGGCCATTCAGGCATTCCGGCTGAATACTAATTTAAAAACGTAAATAAGTGCTGGCACACTAAACTAGCTCAAAACATTCAATTCTTATCAATGTAATTAGGGCAGTGTCCGTTTGGAGAAGACTACAATTCAATTAATTAAATTACACGCCTCTGTGGCATAGTTGGCTAACGCGCTGGTTGTGTTGAGCTCAACTGCTGAGGACGGGGAGATCGAGGTTCGAACCTCGGTCGGGTGAACTGGGGGTGGTTTTTCTTAAATGGTTTTCCACTATCCCTCCACGCAAATGCGGGTTCACTTCCTCTAATTCAACCTTCCCAATTCCTAATCCATTAGCGTAATTAGTACTTAAATCGTATAACCCGAACGGGTAGTAAGACGCGGTGCTAAATAATAAAAATAAAATAAAAATTAATTAAATTAGTTTAAAAATGACACCTGGGCACGGGAATCGAACCCGGAACTTTTAGCTTAGCACACCAATGCTCTACCACTGATCTAGACATGGATAATCCTGTGCTCGGGGTTATTATTTACCCATATTTTAAGGCTGAGTCTGTGATGGACGTGTGGAGATCGGCAACTACATATAAGCGACCAATAGTACCGCGACCCCTAAGATACCACGGCCATCTGCGACTCTGGAGGGCTGTTATGTTGCCAAGTATACAATCCAAGATAGTAATTAAAACGGAATTTCAATTAATATCAACACATTGGTTGCAAATCATTAGAATTATGACACTGTCCGTATGGTCCCCGGGTCCAGGTGTCATTTTGTAACTAATTTAAATTAATTGATTGAGTTGTGGTCTCCTCTAAACGGGCACTTATATGCAGCCTGTGTTTCTACAGGATATTGACATAAAAAGTATTAACTTCTTCATACCAAATACACCATTCCACTTTGAGCGTGATCTTTGTTGGTTCTTTTGTGGTTTTTCCTTTTATTTTACTCATTTTTTTTTTCTTCATGCCAGTGGTTTGGACGTTCAATGAGTCAGTGAATTGTGGCTTTATCTTGTATGTGGTTACAATTTGGAAGGTAATCTTCTGGCACCAACCTGTTCGTTTCCCACGATTTCATCAGATTTACATGTTTACACGTGTTTTTGTTTTTTTGCATCACATCCTACTACCTGTCCGGTCTATACGCATATTTACACGAACTAGGGACGTAACATTTCGAGGTAGTGTATCTTTATTTGCTTGGAGGAAAGGGAGGAAATAGTTTAGGAGTTTTAAACATCTCAGTTTACCTGAGCTGCATTCGAAATCCGACCTCCTCCTCATCAACGGCAAAACAAACCTCGGACGAGACTGATGCCTTAGTCTATGTACCCATCAGTGCGGTAATAAAAATTAACATTTGGTACGAATAATTGAAACCGGGAATTTTGGTTTAACGCAGTCGTGCTTTTCTTGAGCTTTATCCAATAACCTTTGCCAATTGGGACCCACCTCCAATTTTGTTTTCCTATTTCCAACTCACCTAACTCGGTTTTTATTGACTTTGCGTTACTTCCTTTGTTCCGTGTCGAATACCCCCCTCCCCCCGTAATAATAATAAGTGATTAATGAAGGTGCGCATGAACAGCTAGCTTCATTAAGCGCTGGCAAACGGTATTTTTCCACACGCTTCATACAAAAGACGTCAAGAGATACCGATGCGAACATTGACGTGAGCTCATTTCCTAGAGTAGGCGTAAAATTTTATATTTTATTCTGAGTATTAGTGCTTGTTTAAGTTATACATTATATTAATGACGCTAATTGAATAGGGATGAGGAAGGAAGAATTTTAGAGGAAATGAACCTGCATTTTTATGGAAGGAAATTGATAAACCATTAAGAAAAAAAATATCATTACACTAAAATGGAATTCGAACCTCGATATCTCCATCCTTGGCTGTCCATTCTATAGGTAAAATGACGCCTTAGACCAAAAGATCACCAAACCGTCGATCGCGAGCTACCGGTAGCTTGAACTGGCATTTTCGGTAGTTCATAATGGTATAATTTAGCGCAACAGTACTTCACGACATAATATTGGAGCCCGAAGCCAAATGGCAACATTGCGAGCACACCAACATAAGCTGACGTTTGTCACCGTATTGCGTTTTGAGGCTTTGGTTGGTTTACAGCAGGGGTAGGCAAGAGGTCGATCACATAAAAAAAAAACTGCATCGTTACGAAAAGGCAAGTTTATCTTGCATTACTCCACTATGGTACAACTTGGTGTAATCCGTCAAGGTAGGAATAGAAGTATTGTAGGAAATATTGAATTTAAGGAATGTATGAGTACAAGATGTATTTAAAAAATAAATAAAAGCAGAGTGGAGAAAGGAAGGGTGATCGTGGGACCTTTGATAAATGTAAAAGACGATCGGGCTCCAAAAAGGTTGCCGATCCCTGGTTTATAGTATTTTCCAAAAGTAGTTTATTTCTGCATCTTTTGGTGAATGAGTGTAAGTTGTATCTTTAATTGAGTTATATTATTATTAGCACCGCGTCTTACTACCCGTTCGGGTTATACGCACTTACGCTAATGTGTAATGGTAGGGTGATTGTGAGATGAAATGAAGGACCTACAGTTTAACGTGGAATCCGAACCACGGTGGAGACCTGGCATTCCTCACATTCACAAGATGTCTTGTCAGAGGTGAAGGAAGGGTTTGGTAATCAGATAAATCTTTGCCGGGACCTGGGATTGAACCCCGGCCGCCAGCATAGA